>JADRCD010231049.1:4286-16074 GCA_019843815.1 Montemys delectorum
TACTTTTTGATATTATGTCTAGCTTCTGAAAGAAAGCTAGGGAAGAGCGAATGCCTTACTGTGGGTTTGTTTGGTTTTACACATGCATTGTTTCTGTGATGAATTTCATATTCTGTAGTATTTGTGCCATAAGTCCTCATAGCTCTGTGCAACTCTAAGGATAACATGGCCTTTAAAACCTCCTATAAAAATCTCATTTAATTCTCAGAAAAAGGCCAGCCCATTTGACTTGCCTCATTTCATATATTTAAATGAGATTTTTATAGGAGGTTTTAAAGGCCATGTTATCCTTAGAGTTACACAGAGCTATGAGGACTTATGGCACAAACACTACAGAATATGAAATTCATCACAGAAACAATGCATGTGTAAAAACAAACAAAACCACAGTAAGGCATTCACTCTTCCCTAGCTTTCTTTCAGAAGCTAGACATAATATCAAAAAGTATACAGCTGCTATTTGGGACTATACAGTAGAAAGCACAGGAGTGGGGAGAACATGATGTGAATGTAGCCAGGACATCAAAGTACTTCTGATCAGATGCCTACATCCTATTACCTCTGGTCTTCCCATGATGTGTGCCAAATAGCCCTGCTCTTTTCTGAGCCAAGAACATTCTGTTGTTTTAATCTGAATCATATCAGTAAATATGAATAATATCCCTGTGGATTAATAATGAGGCGTTGTGAGTCATGAAGAGGGTATACAAGACAAATGAATAACAAAGCTGGAAGATCTGTACTAGCCTGGCACTAAAATCTGAGTGATTAGCTAACAAAGGACTATATGCATTCAGGTCTAAAAAGTTATGAATCAAACTGTAGACATATGGCCTCTCAAAGTATATGACGATCAAATCATTGATAAAATTTTATTATCACTGAAGATTCAGAAAACCATCTTATAAATTAGAATTTAAATAACTCAAAAACACATTAAATACTTCCTTATTTCAAAAGGAAAAGAGTCAAGTCATAAAAACAATAATACCAAAGCAAAATGCAATATCCAGCAGTGTACATTAAATCTTGCAGTCCAAAGATCAATGTCTTATTCTCACTCATGATCTCCAGTGCTCCCACCATGGTTGTTTTATTTTTACTATCTAAGGGACTCCAGTGCAGATGAGATTACAACTTTACTAATTGCTTCTCCTACCCTTTCTTTTAGGACTCCTATCCTCAACACAATTCAAAGTCTCAAACATTCTCCATGATGACTCAGTCTTGTATTTCTCATGTCTTCAAAACTAGGGCCATGTGGGAGACTCTTTCAGGTTGACAAGTTCTGCTCACACCTTGATATCTAACTTGTCCCCTTGATCCACAACTGTGTGCTCTATGCTCTATGCTGTATACTGAACCTAAGGAAATAGTCCCAGAAGATTTCATTTCAATGGTATTGAGCTCTTGTTAATTATATCTGGTGTTCAGCCTCAGATGACCTGCTATTGAAGATTTCTAGTTCCAATGTGTCACACAAAGATCCCTCATGAAGGTCTTCCTTCTGAAACTTCACAAGTCAGGCCTCCATTATTTTATTTTTATTTCTTTCAACTTTCTTATCTTTCAAGCTCCCACAGAATAACTCATTAAGTTATGAGGACTTAATGGCTTTTTTAGTTTCATGTTCCAAACACTGGTATAATTCTCCCCTCATACCACCAATAGCTGCAATATGGTCAAGTTTATCAAAGCAACTGCCCCTGTTCTGGGTACCAATTATAGTTCCAATTTGCTTTCTGTTGATGTGCTAAAACATTCTGACTAAAAGTAAATTAAGAAATAATTTATTTAATGTTTAAGTTGCAATCAGTCTTTAGGGGAAATCAGGGCAGGCACTAAAGGCAGTGAGGGACTTAGAGGGAGGGACCACAGGTGAGTGCTGTTTACCAGCCAGCTATCTTTGTCATTGGCTCATGCTCATTTGACTTTCTTCTATTATGCAGCCCAGATCCACCGACCTATGAGTATACTGCCGCAGTGGACTGGGCCCTCCTAAATCATCAGAAAAATGCTACTGTACTCATGGCCACAAGCCACTTTAATGGAGGCAATTCTTTAACTGAGGGTTCCATGTTCCCAGAGAACTCTAATTTATATAAAGTAGAAAATAAAACTAACCAATACTGACACTTGATTAAATATGGTTTATAACACAAGACTAGTAATATGAGTAAATGCAAGGCACCCTGTATTCTCATTAACTCCTACTTCCTTCGTATAGAAATTGAAGTGGTTAACTTAGATACTGTTCAATATCTTGACTATGTATAATCTCTGATTTTATGGTGAAGATGAAAGCAAGTAAACTGTAGACACCTAGCGATTCTTTGTACACTCTCTCTACAAAGCAACTGGAAATTATTTGTTTAATACCAATCTTGCTTCCCTTATGAGAATCTGACCATGCCTGCCTATGAGCTATGTTCTGGTATTTCACAGAAACATGCTTAAAATACGTTAATTGGTGCAATGTTATCACAGGAGAATAGAAGCAGAAAAGTTGAAATAAAACATGCTGAGGTCATCACTAAACTTTTCTTTCCTTCTTTCATTTAGAAGAACCAGTTTAGTAGTAATAGTTTTGTAGAAGAAAAAACACTGACTGAATGAATGCACACACACACGTGTGTGTGTGTGTGTGTGTGTGTGTGTGTGTGTGTGGTGTGCATGTCTCAAAGAGAGTTTGTTGGACAAGCATTCATGAGATAGGCTACGTAGCTCAAAAAGAGCCATCTGCACCTTGGAGATCCTAAGAACAAGATATCTTCTTATCCAGATAAAGACTGGATGTCTCAGCTGCCCTAATCTGTCAATGAAGGCCTGGAGAATGCCTGGATAATTATTTATCTTTACATTGGAGACAAGAAGCTGGATTCCAGTGTGAAAGACTGGTGGCAACAGCAGTGGTAGCAGTAGGGTATATGCATTACTCATTAACAATAAAGGTAGGTAAGAGTAGCCCTGTTTCCCTCAAACCTCCTCATGTCTGTGCCGGCAGAACAATGGTACAACCCAGGCTGGGCCACCAGAACAATGGTACAGCCCAGGCTGGGCCGCCAGAATGGTATAGCCCAGGCTGGGCCACCAGAACAATGGTACAGCCCAGGCTGGGCCACCAGAATGGTACAGCCCAGGCTGGGCCACCAGTATGGTACAGCCCACGCTGGCCTTGCGGAGGCTTTTCCTTCCAGATCATTCTTCTGGTCAACACCTCACTAACCTAGCCAGAGGCTTGTCTCTCAGTCATTCAAGACCCAAGGGAGTTGGCAGCGGAGAGCAACCACCTCAAGCATCAAGTAACCAGGAAACTTAATCAACTACAAAACTCAACTAAAATCAGAAAGTTTGTCTCCTCCCACAGTTGTTCATATTTATATTAGTATTGCCATTTTAGAGCCAGCGTTGTTGTGAATTATTAACTGAAAAATGGTGAGAAGAGCCGGGTGGTGGTGGTGCATGCCTTTAATCCCTTCACTTGGGAGGAAGAGGCAGGCGGATTTCTGAGTTCGAGGCCACCCTGGTCTACAGAGTGAGTTCCAGGGCAGCCAGTGTTACACAGAGAAACCCTATCTCGAACCCTCCCACCCCCCAAAAAATGTTGAGAAGAACAATAAATACTACTTTGAAAAGGAGATTTTTTTTTTTTTTTTTTTGCATTAAGTGGCGATAATGTATTTGGAAATATCTGTAGTTGGGTGTAAGTGAAGTCTAAATTTGAGCAGCATAAGCAAAGAAACCACTTCTCATTCTTCCTATTTTACTCCTATCTGTGCTAAATTTAGTGAGATAATCCTCTTGCATGAGCATACGAATGTTGTTATTCCTCGGGTACTCCTACTGTCATTCTGACCTCATATTCATTCTATCTATAGGCCTTAGGAATAAAAATATTAGAGAAATCATTTGTGACATTTCCTTGCTATTGTCTGTATATGTGTGGGTGCGCATGTGCATGTGCGTGTGCGTGTGCGTGTGCGTGTGCGTGTGCGTGCGTGTGCGTGTGCGTGTGCGTGCGTGTGTGTGTGTGTGTGTGTGTGTGTGTGTGTGGTAGGTTTTTCTTTGTGTGTTTGATCATGACAGAGAGAAACTTTGCAATTATGTTGTGTTATCTAACAGCTAGATAGTTGGTGAAATGTATACTAATTCCATTCAATAGACAAAGGGTCTTAGCAACTCTGACATTACAACTGCATGATCTGTGTCTGCATGACATAGTACAGGCTATATTTCTGTGGGCACCGATTATTGACAACTTTACTAGATTCATAATCACTATGGAAACCCAGCTCTGGTGTGCCTGGAGGGATGTCTCTAGAAGGTTTTAACTAAAAAGAAGAGGCCATTATGAGTGTGGATGACACCATATTATAAGCTACACTAAATAAAACAGTAAACTTAAACAGAACCGCCATTCGATTCTCTGCATCCCAACTGTGCCTACCGTGTGACTGGCTGCCTGTTGCTCATGCTGCCTTGGAACTGAATCCCACCACACCCTTCTCACAATTATTTACTGAATCTGCTTAAACTGAGCCAAAATGAAGCTTCGTTCTCATCAGTGACAGTCGTCAGACATTTTGTCACAGTGGAAAGAAAAGTAATTAGAATGGAAAGATCTGTGGCCACTCATGGATTTATCCTGTTCTTCTACTACTCCAAAGCATCTCCAAGCATCAAATATTTTTCTTCTATTGCATTAAAGCTTATGGAAATAAAATGTGATCAATGGGATCCATCAGTGAAGCTTGGATTGAGTGTTCATATTGCTTTAAACATCCCATCAGTAGGGTATTTGATGCCAGTTCAGAGAAACCTAACCTCTGCATTAATTTGCATTATTTTTATTAAAATTCCATTCATACTATCCTCTGGATACACATATAAACTCAGAGTGGGAAAGGCATTTAAATGATGGGCAATGAGTAGTAGTGATCCCTCTACTTGCGGTCTCTAAATGCCAAAGGAAACTTTCAGTGATTGGAACAGTCATAACTTCACATTGGCTCAAAAGGCAGTGAAAATAACTGCTTAGTGAAGCTAACTCAAGGCCATACCTATTGTATGTTTTCATCTTTTTTTTCTCTACAGCCAAGTATGTATCATCTAAAACTAGTTTTAGAAGTCTTTCTTCTGTTGAAAGAAAAGCAGAAAACACAGTATCATAAAAATTAAAGGGGAAGAGGAGAGTGCTAATTATGTTAATTTTTATTTAGTATCTAAAATTTAGGCCAGTTAGTCTGCAGACTAATCTTTTTATCTTTTACCAAAAAGGCATTTATTTTGTTTATTTATTTATTCATTTATTTTTAAACAAAAGAAATGTATTTTCTCAGTATTCGTGAGGGCAGAAATCGAAGTTCAGGTGTTAGCAGGATTGGTTCATTCTGAGGCTTTTCCTTTGGCTTCTGAGTGTCTGTGTTGCATTATTACTTGCTTATTCTTCTGTCTCAGGACATCTATATTAATGTTTTTACTAATTATTGTAGTTACTTTCAGTTACAGCACAGAATAATGGGTCTCATCCTAACATTCTCTTTCTGATTATTTCATTGCTCTTTGCTCATATTTCCCCCCATTACCTTCACTTTTTTCTGTTCCCATTTTCAATAGATTCTTTGTATGATATCAAAATATATGTAAATAATGTACATGTGTGCATGCATACAGGAATGTGTATGCAGGTGTGTATGTATGCTTGTATTTATATATACTATAAATCTATACATTATATTTATGTACATTATATGCAGGGTATGTAAATGTATATATAATATATGCATATGTTCTGGGAGAGGAAGAGTCAGTTTTCTTTTTTTTTGGGGGGGGTGGTTTTGGAGACAGGGTTTCTCTGTGTAGCCCTGGCTGTCCTGGAACTCACTCTGTAGACCAGATTGGCTGCAGACTCAGAAATCCGCCTGCCTCTGCCTCAGTGCTGGGATTAAAGGCATGTGCCACCATTGCCCAGCATCAGTTTTCTTTAAGAGTTTTGCTCCTGGTATATCAACATAGCTTAGTGGGAGGCCACACACCTACGAGTATATTTCTGCAACACAAGTGGACTTGATGGGTCTACAAAAGGATGCAAAGTTGGGTAAGTAGGGTATGGAGTACGGACCTGGGGAGTTGATGGACAGATTAACAATGCCAAAACACATTGTGAAATTCTCAAAGAATAAAAAAAAAAGCAAAAGTTGTATATAAAAATATTTATATTAAATAATAAGTTAACTTCAAAATATATACAAACACACACATACACAGGCATATACATACATACATACATACATACATACATACATACATACATACATACTTGTACTGGCTAGTTTTGTGTGTCAACTTGACACAGGCTGGAGTTATCACAGAGAAGGGAGCTTCAGTTGGGGAAGTGCCTCCATGAGACCCAGCTGTGGAGCATTTTCTCAATTAGTGATCAAGGGGGGTAGGCCCCTTGTGGGTGGTGCCATCTCTGGGCTGGAAGTCTTGGGTTTATAAGAGAGCAAGCTGAGCAAGCCAGGAGAAGCAAGCCAGCAAGGAACATCTCTCCATGGCCTCTGCATCAGCTCCTGCTTCCTGACCTGCTTGAGTTCCAGTCCTGACTTCCTCTGGTGATAAACAGCCATGTGGATGTAAGCTGAATAAACCCTTTCCTCCCCAACTTGCTTCTTGGTCATGATGTTTGTGCAGGAATAGAAACCCTGACTAAGACAATACTTGACATCTATTGTCTATGTTGTTGCCAAATTTAGGTTACATATCAATTCTCTTAAATATGAAAAGTATCTGTGATAAACAATGAAGGTGATTATTTTATACAGTTATATAATTGGATGTTAGCATATGCAATAATATTAAACAAAACTAATAATATACTTTAAAAGACACTGAACTTAGCAGTCTCTTTTATTTGTAAATACCCCTGCCATGCATTTCTCTGACCTAGTACACATTAATAGCTATTAAACTCAGGTTAATTATATCTATCTTATATTGGTTTCTCAAAGTAATTTTTCGTTTCTATTATTCTAGTATTCTAACACACACAGATACATATACACACATACATTTGTGCATGTATATGTACATGTGTGTGGAGAGAGGGAGACCCAGAAGCCAGGGAGAGACACAGAATCCTTCATTTTCATAGCTTCGTCTTGTCCTCATTGTTATCATCTGTTCTCAAAGATTGGCTTTGAGCATTGACAATTCACAATGTGATTCACTAAAATTGGAGTTTGATCACTCCTGACTACACACCTACACTCTTAAACAACTTTTGGCCACTTTCATGAGAATTGGGACAATTATCTGTATAATTTCTGAACCCACTCTCACATCTCCTAGGAAGTCTTTGTCACAAGAAACATATAAAGCCTCAAATATATATGACAACATGCCAAATACCTGATGCTGTCACTCACAGCTCATTTCTTTCATTCTCCGAATATTCTCAGATCCATTTCAAGGAAAATCCTACTTTATAAACTTTGAAAACTGTAAATCTGAGAATGTCAGATATTATCTTATAGCAAATTGTGTCTTATTATCTTTTGATTTTTGAAAAGGTATCACTACAATGGATATCTCATTGTTATATTAAACAAATAAATAGAAGAATGTATTCATCATGACAACTCTATTATCAATATGCTTGTGATAAGTAAATTTGTAAAGGCTTCCAAGATATTTACTGAGAACTGAAAGTAACAATAAAATGTAGAGAAAATCACATCTACCCATGTGACAGTTTAGGGCTTATGGGCAAACTGCTGTTTGAAGCAGCTTTGAAAATGACATGGAGAATACAAGTGCATGGGGGATAGATTCCTGGCGTTCCTTCAGATTCTGATCACTGAATCTTTCAATCCAGCACAAAGCTAGGTGTTGCTTAGCAGACTTCAGAGATGAGAATGAGGCTCCTGGTAAGTTGACCTTTAAAGGGAACACTATCTTGAATATCCTGGTGTCTCAGTTTAAGCACATAGCTGAAAAGTAAGGACAGAGAACCAGGAAGAAAAAAAATAAAAGAGATAGATAAAGGAGAAAACTGAGGGTTCAAAGAATGAGAGGAATTTCACCTGCACTTGTCCACTTGCAAAAGAAGTATTTCCAGGGAATGTGAATAATCTCAAACAGCAGGAAAATGAGTCCCCAACTCCCACCTGTCCTGCTGAATTCAGGAAGTCAATTCTTTTTTTTAATGGAATATTTTATTTGTTTGCATTTCAAATGTTATTCTCTTTCTGGTTTCCCCTCTGCAAACCCCCTATCCCATCCCCCCTTACCCTGCTTCTACGAGGATTCTCCCCCACCCACCCACTCCCATCACTTCCCTAGTACTCCTCTACACTGGAGCATCAAGCCTGCAAAGGACCAAGGGCCTCCCCTCCCACTGATGCCAGATAAGGCCCCTTCAGCTCCTTCAGTCCTTCCCTTAACTTCTCCATTGGAGTCCCTGTACTCAGTCTGATGGTTGTCTTCAAGCATCCCCGCATCCCCATATGTATTTGTCAGGATATGGTAGCATCTCTCAGGAGAAAGCTCTATTAGGTTCCTGACAGCAAGTACTTCTTGACATCAGCTGTCTTGGTTTGGTGTCTGCATGTAGGATGGATCCCCAGGTGGGGCAGACTCTGGATGGCCTTTCTTTCAGACTCTATTCCACTTATCGTCCCCATATTGTCCCTTTAGGCAGGAGCAATTCTGGGTTAAAATTTTGGAGATGGGTGGGTGGCCCAATCACTCAGCGGGGGTCAGGGGAGGTATGACTAACATATGGATACGGTCTTGACAGGTTCTCCTTCCCAATTGTGGGGTATTTCAACTAATTGTCATCCCTGTGGGGTTCTAGGAGGCTCTTGCTTTACTGGCATCTGGGACTTTCTGGTGGCTACCCCCAATTCCCTATCCCCCATTGCTAAACACCTCTTTTCAATTTTCTGACACTCTACACATCTCCTCCATCTCTGCCCATACCTCATTCTGCCCCCTCTTTTCCACTCCCCTCCTATCTTCCTCTCAAGTCCCTCCCACCCTATACTTCCCTTGATTATTTTGTTCCCTTTCTAAGTAGGACCGAAGCATCCAGTCTTTGGTTTTCCTTCCTCTTGAGCCTCATGTTGTCCCTGAGTTGTATTGTGGGTATTCCACGATCTTTGCCTAATATCCACTTATCAGTGAGTACATACCATGTGTGTTCTTTGGTCACTGAGTTACCTCACTCAGGATGATATTTTTCTAGATCCATATATTTGCCTGAAAACTTCGTGAAATCATTGTTTTTAATAGCTGAGTAGTAATCCACTATGCAAATGTACCACATTTTCTGTATCTATTCCTCTGTTGAGGGACATCTGGGTTGTTTCCAGCTCCTGACTATTATAAATAAGGCTACCATGAACATAGTAGAGCATGTTTCTTTATTACATATTGGAGCATCTTCTGGGTATATGCCCAGGAGTGGTATAGCTGGGTCCTCAGGTAGTACTATGTCCAATTTTCTGTTAAACCTCTAAACTGATTCCAGAGTGGTTGTAAGAGCTTACAGTCCAACCAACAATGAAGGAGTTTTCACCTGAGTTTTTGATCTTAGCTACTTTGACTGGTATGAGGTGGAATCATATGTTACTTGACATTTTTCCCTTACTGCTTTTAATATTCTTTCTTTGTTTTATGTATTTGGTGTTTTGTTAATTATGTGAGTGGGGAAATTTATTTTCTGGTCCGATCTATTTGGAGTTCTGTAGGCTTCTTGTATGTTTGTAGGCATCTTTTTCTTTAAGTTAGGGAAGTTCTCTTCTATAATTTTGTTGAAGATATTTACTGGCCCTTTAAGTTGGGAATTTTCACTCTCTTCTATACCTATTATCCTTAGTATTGGTCTCATTGTGTCCTGGATTTCCTGGATGTTTTGTGTTAGGAGCCTTCTCCATTTTTCATTTTCTTTGACTGTTGTATCAATGTTTTCAATGGTATCTTCTGCACCTGAGATTCTCTCTTCTATCTCTTATATTCTGTTGGTGATGCTTGCATCTATGACTCCTGATCTCCTTCCTAGGTTTTCTATCTCCAGGGTTGTCTCCCTTTTGTGATTTATTTATTGTTTCTATTTCCATTTTTATATTCTGGATTGTTTTGTTCATTTCCTTCACCTGTTTGGTTGTGTTTTCCTGTAATTCTTTAAGGGATTTTTGTGTTTCCTCTTGAAGGGCTTCTAGCTGTTTAGCTGTGTTTGGCTGTCTTTCTTTAAGGGAGTTATTTATGTTCTTCTTAAAGTCCTCTACCATCATCATGAGATGTGATAAATCAGTCTTGCTGTTTCAGTGTGTTGGGTTATCCAGGGTTTGCTGTGGTGATAGAACTGGGTTCTGATGATCCCAAGTAGCCTTGGTTTCTGTTGCCTATGTTCTTGCACTTGCCTCTCACCATCTCATTATCTGTGGTATTAGCTGGTCTTGCTGTCTCTGACTGTGGTTTGTCCCTTCCCTAAGCCTGTGTGTCAGCACTCCTGGGACACCAGCTCTCTGTGGGCAGAGTTTGGGTATGGAGAGCTATGGCACAAGCTCAGCTGCAGGGTTCAGACAGAAACTGGAAGAATCCTGTCCCTGGCTGTTCTTTGATTCCTGTGTCCTGATGGCTCTTTGTGGGTCCCTCTTGGGCCAGTTATTTGAGCAGAAGTGGTGGTCTTAACTTGTGCTCTGAGGTGTGTCAGCACTCTTGGGAGACCAGCTCTCTCCAGGCAAGATTTGGGTATGACTTTCTGTGGCACAGGGTCACCTCTGGGTGAAGATAGAAACTGGAAGGCCAGGAAGTCAATTATAATCATCCAACTAAGTACTATGAACGGCCTTGGACAAACACAGAAACAGGATCTTTCTCAGAGCCTCCAGAAATGCATACCCTGGGCTTGCCACCATCTTGCTTTAAACCTCTTGTGACTCTAGGCAAATAAGCAACTGACCTGTAGTGTGTGCTATTTCAAAGAAATCATTAAATAATTATTTTTATGTTGTCACTAAACTTATAACAATTCCTTATTTTGTGAGTTTTGGTGTTGCTTTTGTGTTGTTGTTGCTGTTTTAATAGTTGCCTTTTACTCTAGACCAGAAACAAATATATAGATTTCTGTGCATAAATATTCAAAGGGTAAAGTTCTTCAATTATAACAATTATATTAGAGCCTCAAAGAGAATCAAAAGTATATTCAGGATGGCATAATTTTAACCAATATTTCTGATGTGCAATCAAACCATCTTTGTGACATTTTCAAAATGACAATATCGGTACTTTCGTGTTGTAATCACGTGGCCTGAAGCCTCTATAGGGCAGAGATTAAAACTCTTATCAGAGACAGATGTTCTAAGGGTTACAGGATATTTTATTTTTAGAGGATTTAATGGAACATGGCTATTCTTTAGATGATAATGAAAACACAAAATCTTTCAGAGATATTCAGTATTGAACTGGAAAAATTTAAACACTCTGACAAAACACACTCTGACAATTTCAGTCATTCCCGTATTTAGAAATACTTTGAAGGAATCGCTGTATCTATTTCCATGAATAGCATAGATTAAAATCGGGGTCATAGTCATTATTACCAAGTTAAACTGCTTAGAGACTGCATATCTGCCTCGCCACTGGGGTGCTAGAGCACAGCCAGCACGGGGAAGGCAAAATGCAGTCCAAGACAGAGGGTCCCAGCCAATGTTTCCACAGTGGGGGCTGGGTCCAATGCTGTGTGTGGTCAATCTCCTGTATGCCCAGAAGTCCCTGGAGACTA
>JADRCD010231050.1:13251-23710 GCA_019843815.1 Montemys delectorum
CATCAGAGTTTGAGGAAACCATGATAGGGAAATGCTGTCCAAAGGTGATTCTGTCTTGTGGAGCTAAGCAAAGTGCTTTAATCCAAGGAATATTTATGTACATACAGCAACAGAAGCAAATATACAGCAAAGGCAAGAAAAAAGCGAGAGCCATGGAATTCATACAACTACTGAGTTTGAGGAGAACCTAACCACTGGGATTTCATGGATGTCTTAGGTAGAGCCTTTTAGAACAAACCTTGGCACAGGAACTGAGGTGCCTCTAGTTTGCTGATGCTCTATGGAGAAAAGAAAAGCAGGATAGGGATGCAATAGAAAGGAGATCTGATCCTGCTCAGGCCAGCCTTGGTGTGGACCACAAAACAGTCTGGTACATGACTAGAACCACAACATTGGTTTTATTTTGAAGT
This sequence comes from Montemys delectorum, assembly GCA_019843815.1. Taxonomy (NCBI): domain Eukaryota; kingdom Metazoa; phylum Chordata; class Mammalia; order Rodentia; family Muridae; genus Montemys; species Montemys delectorum. Next base: position 13,662 of record JADRCD010231050.1, read on the forward strand.
ATCAAAGGGCTGAACTTCTATATTCTTGTGACAGTAATTCATAAGAGAATGTGCAAGAGTTATACACAGACATAACTAGTTGTTGCTAGTCTCATGGAGGCAGCTAGGAGTGAGTCATTGAAACCCACTGCTCCAAGTAGCTGAGGGCTGGGCACATTCAGCACCATAAACAGAATCTGCATAAAGCCTAAACAATGCCACCTTTAGCATCAGTGGTGTGACCTTCCTAACTTTTTCTCAGCCCCCACCAACCCTTTGTGACCTTCATCATGGCTCATAGATGCCTTACTTCAGTAACTGAGATGTGTGCTTTACTAGAAGTCAGGGAAGAAAGGGTAGCATAAGTGGAGATTCAAGGATGTGGAGAAAAGCTAGAATTGTCTTGGAAGAGAACTTTGTGGATGTCCTTGTAGCATCAAGCCATTATCCATGCTGCCAGATGTAATTGCAACAACCCACATAGTGTGAAGCCTTGCTTGATATCTTCCTAAGCCTGAGTCCAAATCTCCTCCACAACTGTGATCTCATCTCTACTTTATTCCGCCCACATTCCAGTCACTCTCACCTGGGGTGGCATATCCAAAGAGAGTATAGAATGTGGGTGGTGTGTGTGTGTGTGTGTGTGTGTGTGTGTGCATGCGTGCATGTGTGTGTGTCTGTGGGTTGTATGTGTGTGTATGTGTGTAGGGAGTGTACAATAGAGGTCAGAGAACAGCCTCAAGTTTCAGTCTCCAGATACAACCCACCATGCTTTTTGACAAGGGACTTTCACTGGCCTGTGACTCTCCAACTAGATAGGTTAGCTGGATGTTAAACCTGGGGTTTAATCCTTATAGTGTGTTGTTAATGCCTATACAGAGTGTAGGGATTAAAGGTATGTACCATCATACTCAGATTTTGTTTTCTTTTAGATCATTTCTGGGAAACAAACTCAGGTCCTCATGCTGTGCTTCTCTGGCTTCTGTGTGTGTAGGAAGAATGGCACAAACAAATGCATACTTGTGTACACACAACTATATACCACATACACATGATAGACACAGAAGGACACCCACACACATGCATTTGCACTCATGCACACATGCACACATGCACACACACACACACACACACAATATGGTCTTAATTTTTATGAAGTTTAAAACTGATGAGTAAAAAGAGAGAAATTCTTACAGGTGTGATGATTCATACCTACAATCACAATTCTTGGAAAATGACAACAAGAAGATCAGATGTGCAAGGTCATCTTGACTATATAGTGAGTTCAAGGCCAGTTAGGGTTACCTGTGACCTTGTGTCAAAAAAATATCAGAGAGAGGACATACAGTGAGGGTGGAAGGATGGAGAGGTAATATCAAATAATCAATTTAAGATTTCTCATAATAAATGGAAGTACAGAAGCTACTGGGAATTTAGCAGAAGTTCTGTGTATCTATCTAGGCATTCAGAGAGGATTTGTCTCTTGATATGAGATAAACTTGACATTCAAAGGGTGAGCTAAGTTCACTGCATCCCACCTCCTTTATGTTCTCTCATCCATTCTTACATTACAACACATGACTTCAAAATGCTTTGGAGGACCATCCCTTCCTTTTATCCAGGTTTTCCCACTGTCCGTAATTTTCCTCTAGGATGGCCTTGTGACACTCCCCATGCCTCAGCACTGATGTGGCACCGTGAAAGCTCAAGGATATGGAGTTTACCATGACACTGGAAAGCAGTACTGCATCCAACATGTATGAGGTTATTATACCACCAAGATCCTTCCAGATTGCATTCTTCCATCATAGGTTAATTGGCTTTCTATACTTCAAAAATCTCCATGCTTTCTTGACTACTATAATTGAAAAGGGCTTGTGCAAATTCATGCATATAGGTGCTTATATACTAACACAAGCATGTTTGTATTGCAAAATAAAAAATGCTATAAGACTTGGGTAGTGGTTAACTTTAAAATTCCCTTAAAGGAGTCCTTCAAGACATTTTTGTAAATGATATATACTGTGCATTTGATTGATGAGCCTTTTCATTGTGGGGTCTTAATGCAAATTCTGGGTGGGGGATATGTACTAAGTGCAGTCTAACTATAGCTGTAATCTATATGAAAAGTGCCCTGTCACACAATTTTCAAGCATGTTAGCATGAAGTCGCTGCAACACATCTATGCCATTAGTATCTCCACTGCACAGACAGGGAAGCTGAGACTTAGACAAGTTGATGGCTATACAGTACTGGCTGAGAAGAGGATTGTTTCAGAATTGACAAGCTTTGATTTAATCAATGTGAATTTTTAATAAGTCATGAACTCACTGATTCATATTTCTCACTTGTTTTTTATTATTTTATTTATTTATTTATTTATTTATTTATTTATTTATTTATTTAATGAGACAGGGATTCTCTATATAGTCCTTGCTGTGCTGGAACTCACTCTGTAGACCAGGCTGGCCTCGAACTCAGAAATCTGCCTACCTCCCAAGTGCTGGGATTTAAGGTGCATGCCAACCCTGTCCGGCCTCACTTGTTTTTAAATGTGTGTATATGTGTATGTACATTTACATGTATGTTCACCTTTAGAGGCCAGCTGCTAATGCTGATTGTTTTGCTCTATCTCTCATTAACATATTTTTTTATGACAGACTGTTTTATGGAATATAAATATTCCTGATTTAGTTAAATTGGTTACTCAGCAAGCCCCTCAGATTTTCTTATATTTGTCTCTCCTCAGTGGGAGTATGGATAACACTTGTGTTCATTCTGGAATTATAAATTTGAGTCCACAGGCTTTTACACTTACTTTATCTACCAAGTCAACCCTCTAGTTGTCATTTCTCACCTTTAAGATACAGGAAACTGATTAAACTTTTCCTTGCTCTACTTCAATTCTATGGATTTATGTTCATTTCCATTGGGTTGTCTTCATTTGGCAAATGGTCAAATACTTTGTCTTTCAGATGTTCTTTACCACGCTATCTTTAACACAAAGCATGACTGCATATCTTCTTTAACTTTATTCTCTTGAACTTCTAAACCATAGCTGTTCTTACAGGCACCTCTGTCTGTTTAGATATCTACAGGTGCCAGACAGCATGAGAAATATGATCACCAAGGGAAAAAATCAATACAGCTATGAATCTTCTCACATTTAGCTTGATCAGATTTGACACCGCCCCCCCCCCCAAAAGCCATACTTTATTACTGGAGAGGGATGCACAGCAAACCAAGACCCCAATAGAATTGTGAACATTACTTAGTCATTGTTTCTGGAGCCTTAGCTGGTGCCACATCTAAGTAAACAACTGACCTTCTTTCACAGCAGGAAAAGAAGCATGAAGTGTGGTGTAACCACATCTGTGAGCTACCTGGAAAGCACCATGCCATATTATTTTTCACACTCATAAGCATGGAATTTCAGCAACACTTCTATGACTTCAGTACCTCCATTGGAAAAACAAGGAAGCTGGGGCTTAGATGTGTTGGTGTCTGTTCAAAACTGCTGAGTGAGAACCCATTTTAGAGCATTTCCTACTGTGTTTCAAGTTGCATTTCTCAGTATCACTTACATCAACAGAGGAAGCATCAGTGCAAAGGTCATGCTGTCCCTCAGGAAGTGGCCCTGTTTGTTTTGCTTCCTGTTTCCATTGGGAATTGGGGGGGGTGAATGCAGAATAACCAAGAAGGCAAACGTCCTTGACATTGGTGTTTGTGTTTTGTACAGATGCTTGTGTGGGGCACTTGCATGGGTGTGCACACTTGTGTGGCGAACACAAGGTGACTGTGTCTTCTTCATTAATTTTCCAACTTACTTTGAAAAAAAAACTTCTTATTATTTGGTAATTTCAAACCTGAATGCAATTTATTTAGATTACACACATTCTAAAGTGTCCCTTCATGTCTCCTCTCAGAACCTTCCCACCTCCCTTTCCAAATTTCATGTCTTCTGTTTAAAAATAACCCACTTAGTTCAATTAGTGCTAATTTGTGAATGGATGTGGAGCTATCCAGTGGAGCATGGACACCTTAGCATGGGGCCAAATGACTGTAAGCAAACAAACAAACAAACAAACACCCTCAAATCAACAAGTCATCCAAACTGACAAAAGCTATGTCTGGAGGGATTGTTCAGTGATTAAGAGCACTCCCAGAGGACCCGTGTTTCATTCCCAGCACTCATATGGTAGGTCAAAACTGTCTGTAACTCTAGTTTTCAGGAATCCAATATCCTTTTGCAGACTTTGTAAATGTCAGACACGCACATGATGGCCAGAGTACCTGTAAGCAAAATACTAACATAAAACAGTATAGAGAACCTCCCTCACCCTGTAGCCCTCAAATGCCAAGAGCTTCTCAGCTACACGTGGAGCCTCATGAGCGTCTTCTCTTTCCATGCGAGCGTGTTGACTGGCTTGATCTTGTGAGAGTTGTGTGCTGAGAACCACAGCTGGTGTGAGCTCACAAAGGCAAAGGCCATGTCTGGTGTAGAAGACATCGTTTTGTAGCAATATTCTCTGACTTTTAGCTCCTCTAGGTTTTCTGTTACTTCTAGTGTATGCCCTGAGTCAAATGGCAGGAGTAAAAGTAGATATAACTCCTTCCCCTGGGACATGCTCTGCACTTTATCCAGTTGTGGATCTCCCCATTAACACTACCTACTGCATAAAGAAATTTCTGATTAGGCTACTACATTTTTATTCTATTTTATTTTCTTAGGGAAGGGGTTCTCTCACTACTAATTCAGTTAGGCTGGCTGGCCAGCAAGTCCAGGATAGCCACTCCTCTGTGTTTCCCCCGTGCTGGGATTATCGTGCTGTATCACCGCACCAGAGTTTTTGAAAATGTCATTTGCCTTAATTAGGGTTTCTGTTGCTGGGACAAAACGCCGAGACCAAAAATCAAGTTGGGAAAGAAAAGGGTTGATTTGGCTTATGATGCCACACTGCTGTTCATCCCCAAAGGAAGTCAGGCAGGGTCTCAAGCAGGGCAGGAACCTACAGGCAGGAGCTGATGCAGGGGGCCATGGAAGGCTGGTGCTTCCTAACTTACTCATAATGGCTTGCTCAGTTTGCTTTCTTAGACAACCCAGGACTGATAGATCAGGGTAACACCACCCACATTGGGCTGACTCCTCCCACATCAATTACTAAGAAAATACCTTACATCGAGAACTTGTGGACATGTCTTCACAGCTGCAGTTCCCTCCTTTCAGATAACTCTAGTTAAGGTGCCAAGTTGACGTAGACTAGCCAGCACATCGTGGATGGAGATCCCAGTCCACATCCTCACACTTGCTTTGCAAGAACCTGGCTGGCTACGGCACCTTCCCAGCTTCTTGGTCTCTTTACAGGGGCTGGTTCCTCATTTTGCAAGCTCTGCTTGGATTCCTTCAGTTAAAGAGAGTCAGGAGGCACAAAAGGATTCGTAGTTTTTGCGCCATAAAGCGCCACTTACAAGAGTGGAAGTAAGGAATACAGAACCCTTTAGCTGCAGGCCTAGTTCCTTTGGGCAGTTAGAACAAACACAGCACAGCCTGGCTGACTTCCGAGGGGCTGGATGGTCTCGGTAGTCTCAGTATGGTACTGGAAGGATTCTGAGAGAACTTCTAGTTGCTAGTCAACATTAGGAGGCTGAAGAAACTGGAGTCTTGTAACAGAGGAAGGCAGCAGCAGCAGCAGCAGCAGCAGCAGCAATGGGGTAGATGTACTCATCAGGAAGAAAACAATCAGGCAAGCAACATTACTCTCCCCTTGAACATGTTTGGAACTGAGCCCCTGCCAGAAGATGCTGCCCACTCCGTGGGACAGTCTTCTCCCTTCAGTTAATCCCTTTTAGAGATGCTGTCATAGATCACTCCCAGACATGTCCCTTAGCTGCTTCCCAATTCCATTGACCGCTGACGTTAACTCTCACAAAGACCACTTGTCACAAACTAATATCCAATAACAAAAATGAAAAGCCTTCAGAAATGGTCACGTGTGTCCAAGCGAACAGGTATTTTATTAAGAATTTCATCGTGGGGGGACCAATCCAAACCATCCTTCCTGGCCACATGCTACAGCACTGGTAATCCCACAGCCACAGTGCAAGCACAGAGTACCAGAATGGAGTTAGGTAACAGAGGCAGCATCTGCATGTGGAGGAGGATCTGTGCTAATGTACAAGAGTTAGCCTGAGAGTTTTATGACTCCATCATCAAACGCCTGCCGTACCACAGGAAAATCAGCCTTCAATCACTTCATGGAGATGAGTACTACTATGGATTCTAGCCCCATTGCTCTCTAGCTCTAGGTGAGGGATACCCCTGCCTTGTGCTTCAGTGCTGAGGGACTTGCCTGAAACGGGTGCTAGAGACTGGACTTGGGTCCTCAGGAAAAGCGGCAAGTACTATTAACAGCTGAGCCATGTCTCTACCGCCAGGGCAGTTGTGTCGTTGTTGTTGTTTTTGAGTATATAATCTGTCTGCCACATTTCTGATGAGAGTCTTCTAAGGCTTAGATATATGCATCTGTGATGTTGCCAAGGCCGTGTGATCTAGTCTTTCTTTGATTCTGTGTTCTCATCTCTTGTCACAATCACTGGGCTCCAACCATACTCTTCATACATAATATATTCAGTTCCACCTCTAGCTTTGAAGTCTTGAGCTTCAGGCTTCAGGACTTCCACTGGTTTATATTTCTTTTTACATTTTCTTTTTCTAAGATCTATTTTACGTGTCTGTGTGTGTGTGTGTGTGTGTGTGTGTGTGTGTGTGTGTGTGTGTATGTGAATGACATTGAATCCTTTGAAGCTGGAGTTATGGGAAGTTGTGAACTGTCTTGTCTGCATACTGAGAATGGGACTATGGTCTTCGCCAAGAACAGTCTGTGTCCTTGACTGCAGAGTTCTCTCTCTCTCTCTCATCCCTTTCCTACAGTCTTAGGCCAGGACCACCTTCACGCTTTCCCACATGGGTCCATGTGAGTTTGGCTTTTGAATTAATATGTTCTTTGTACACGTTCTCATCTATTAAGTGCATATTTGAATATGTGTTCCATATCACCTTCTCAAATCTTTTTTCGTTACTACCGTCTTTCGTAGAGGATGACTTGAACTTCTGACCATCCTGCGCCCAGCTCCTGACTGTTGGGTTAGAGTTAAGGTTACGATTAGGTTTGGTAGCCTTGCAGTTCTGGGGTTTGCCAGTTCTTCATCAGTGCTAGGCAAGCAGTCTCCTGACTGAGCCACGCTCCCAGCGGTGGGTGTTCTGCATGTTGTTGTCATTTTATCTGTGAGAATCTGTGCAGCTATGAGATGGCTTCCCTTTTATAAATATGGATCGGGAGGACAGTGAGGAACGTGTCGCTGAGGGCTGCAGAAACGGCTCAGTATTTAAGAGGCCTTAAGTGCTTTTGTAGAGGACTCAAGTTTTCTCCAAAACACTTTGGGTGATTTGTAACTGCCTCTAACTCTAGCTCCAGGGTATGCGATGACTTCTGAGAAGTTCTCCATGGGAACCCACAGTCATGTGAACAAACCTTCTCTTCCTCCCACATATACACATAACATAGAATAAAGTAAATAAGTTTTAGAAAATATCACCCAATCCAAATATAATAAAAAGAACTATGAATAAAAAACACTTGAGTGAAACATCAACAACCAACTCCCAACCTTAAGTGATTGTCGTCTAGTCCTCTGCTCTGAGGCAAACTGACTTGAGTTGGGGATAGGGACGCAGCTTGAGGTCCGAGGAAAGGGGCTCATTCACAAACATTTATCTGTTGAAGGTCAGCAGTAGGTCTCGGATTCCATTCTTCAGGAGCATCCACAAGAAAACCCCAGCTCCCAAGCCAATAACTCACCCGCACGAATTCCCCACAGGCCTTCCTCCACGTGGCCCTCTGACCCGAGCTCATTGCTTTTGTATAATGAGGGCAGCAGAAGCAACTGAAAAAAATTCTGCCTTCCGCACGCAGAAAAAGATGCCTTGTATTAACTGCACTTTCCATGTGAGTTTTGGGAATCAAAGCAACAAGACTTTTTTTGTTAAAGCTTTTTAGTTTTGGATGTTAAAAAGTACTGTTGGATTTTTTTAAAACTAAAAGTAAATGTATACTTAAATAACAACACAAAAGCTACATTAATGTGATATACAACTAAAAATGTTTCACCACACGAAGGGTAACACGCAGTCTTAATAGACTGAAACCATCTTCCCATTGAATGAGATAAAGCTTATTTCTTTCTCTAGTTCCAACTATGTAACTGTTTTCCCCCACTCTTTATGGGGTGTTGTGATTTTAACATTGTGGCTGTTGAACTAGCAAGAACTATTTTTTGTGTTCCTGAGAATCTAACACACATCACTCCTTTGAAGTGGTAATTGTGAAAGTTTGGCCTTCTTTCATTGATCATTAATCTGATGGTAATTAGATACAACTGTTAAGAGTCAGAACCATGGGGAAAGCCTCTGGACTGTTTTCATGTAATAAGCAGTACAAGACACGTGAAGACCCACATCTGTATTTATGTTGAGCAGACCACAAGTGGCCAGTGAGAGCCTCTAATTGCATACAAACACACATTTTCACCTGTACACACACTGATATGCATATACACATATACATAATGTAACGTTAAAGGAAAAACAGGAAGAGGTATGGAATGTCTACGGTGGGTGTTTGTGTTTGTTGCCATCCCGATTACGGCATTACCGCAATGATTAATTTCATAGTGCAAACTCACTGACACAAGCAGAGTTTGTAAAGCTGGCAAACGCTATTGCTGGCTGGGTCCGTGAGGATATTTCTGGAGGGCATTAGTAATCAGCCAAGCAAAATTGTCATTATCAATTCATTCTGTCTCCAGAGGCCCACATAGGGCTAAATGGCAAAGGAAGAGAGAGTTGGTCCATCTGTCCCCGCTCCTTGGATGAGAATGACTCTCTTAAGACTCCCACCAAAGCACGTACCTCAATTCTCAAGTTGTTGGACCAGAACTGAATTCTAACCCTGTCTTCCCTGGTTCACCAGCAGCAAGTGGCCAGCCGTGTGAATATTTTGCTTTATAACTGCACAAGACCATCCCATAATACATGTTTCCTTCTATATCTGCCTCTGGATCCTGTTGATTCTCTCTCTCTCTTGAGAATTTTTACAGTTACATAGATAGAAGAGTATGATATTTACACACCTTATAAATAATGCAGTAATGTCTCATCTCACATTCCTGCTTCTTGGGTTAATAATAAGAATGTGGCTTCCAGAACTTGGGATAGAGAGATAAGAGGATCAGACCTACTGGTGTGTCACAGTTCCTCCAAGAGCACAGCCTAGTGACTGAAGAGCTCTCTTAAGATTCTATCACCTCCGTATGATTAACCCAGAGGCATCTGGGGAATACTCCTTTGTGGTTGTTTGTGCTGTTTTCTTGTTTTGTTTGGATTTTCAAGACAGGATTTCTCTGTGCAGCCCTGGATGTCCTGGAACTCTCTCTGTAGACCAGGCTGGCTTTGAACTCACAGAGATCCACCAACCTTTTCCTCGTGAGTGCTGAGATTAAAGACATGTGCCAAGACTACCTTGATACAACCTCCACCACCCACTTTTGGAACCTCTTGTTCTTCATGTGGTATAATTGTGTGATTCTCATTTTTTAAAAAACTGATTAGGACTGGGCTTTCTTATTTCTGTTCAGTAAACTATTCTTGCTCCATCTGCCTGCCAGCTTCCAGAATTCTATAGCTATTGTCTCCTTTTTTTTTTTTCTTTTCCTTATTTTCATGGTTTAAATCTTTACACAGAAAATGTATTCACTGGGTTTCATGGGGACAAGATTAAAAGTACATGTCTTCTGTCAGCTCTTTAAAATCTGTGTGTGCTCACACCTGCGCACATCTGTATAAACATGATATATGTATATAGGTGTGTATACATCGAGAGAGAGAGAGAGAGAGAGAGAGAGAGGAGAGAGAGAGGAGAGAGAGAAGAGAGAGAGAAAGACAGAGAGAGAGACACAGAGAGAGACAGAGAGAGAGAGAGAGAGAGAGAGAGAGAGAGAGAGAGAGAGAGAGA
>JADRCD010231051.1:0-10521 GCA_019843815.1 Montemys delectorum
ACCACACGCCACTAAACTGTGTGCTTTCAAATGGCGAATTTTGTGGTGTTCATATGTAGGAAGTATGTATGGAGTTTACCATAAAGCAGAGCCAAACCTCCAAGGCGATAGAGCTTGCTCTGACCTGGTGTAGCTAATACAGCATGGTGCTAGAGAGGTCAGAGCAATCATGAGGACACAGTGGGCTGATGAGAGGCTGAATTTCACTGTGGTGCAAGGAGAAACTACTAGAAGATTCCAAACAGGAGAGTAACACGGTTATACTGTTTGGTTTGGTTTGCAGTATTTGTGTGGTAGCACAGGCAAGGCCAGTGCTGTACCACTGAGCCGAATCCCTGGGGCCCTGTACTTACTATTCTTGAAAATATTTCTGGCTATGGTGTAGAGGGTGATGATGATGGGACGAAAATAAAAGGACCCAGTAAGAAAGCCATCCTAGCCATCCCATCCTGCCCTTGCTGGTGCCTGTCTTTTCCGTCCATCCCCAATAGCCTCTTGTCATCATTTAGCTACTGATTGTACTTCACAGCTTGACATAGAGGGTTAGAGGAGTCGGGTGACCACACTTAGAGCCCTCTCCCCGTGTTCCTTCTGCCCCTGCTGTGGCCCTGGGCTTCTATCTTCAACTCCCATCCTACTGTGCTCCATTTTTTTTTGCTATGGAGGAGAGGACTATCAAATGGACAAGATCACTTTTAATGTAGTTTTTATAAGATGTTATAAACTTGTATATTTTTACCATTAAAAAGAAAGAAAGAAAGAAAGAAAGAAAGCCATCATAGGGTCTAGGGGGAGAGAGGACAGCCGCCTAGGACAGAGTGGGTGTGGAGGACACAGAATAATGTGTGATGGGGAAATTGAGGCGGGGAGGGGGAGGTGATGGGGAATCAAAGTAGAAGAGGATCAAGGAAAGGGAGGCAGGGAAACAGCCTCTGCACTTTCAACCTGAGCAACCAAAAGAATGACTCCCTCAGCTGCCGGGATGGGAAACTGTGAGGAGACACGCTGAGGATGCAGTGAGCCTGACCTGTTTGTTTGGTTTGGTTTGGTTTTTCAAGACAGGGTTTCTCTGTGTAGCCCTAGCTGTCCTGGAACTCACTCTGTAGACCAGGCTGGCCTCGAACTCAGAAATCCGCTTGCCTCTGCCTCCCAAGTGCTAGGATTAAAGGTGTGCGCCACCACCGCCTGGCCCTGACCTGTTGTGTGGCAATGTCAGTGGGCAGTCTAGCGGACTACTGTGCTGTCCTTAAGGACGACCATCAGACCTCACTCCATGAAGACGCTACTAAGCATGTTCTTGTGAGTTTACCAGGGGACAGGTGTGACTATAGGGGAGGGGAGCTGGAGCTCAGTCCTAGAGAACAGAGGTACATGGAGATGAGATTAAGCATGAGCAGAGCGAGGAGCTACAGCCAGCAAGGTAAATGGAAACAGCACAGTCCTGCTTCCGAAACTTAGAAGGAAGTGTCTCCAGAGGGGACGGGGGCCTCTTGACTCGAAGGGCAACCAGGACTATGGGAGATTCTGTCTCATACAAATGAACACCAGGGAGCAAATGAGGTCAAAGTTGCCATTGGGTATAGCCTTCGGATTACAGGCCTGCCTGCCAGATGAGCCTGAGTACTCACACTAGGCTGGAGTAGAAGAAGGCTGTGTTCTGCCCTTTGTGGCAAAGACTGAACAGAGCGTAAGGGCTTGGGTTAGGAATCTGAGACTGAAGGAAGTGGCCAAGGTTCTGAGCCACCCAGGAAATAAATGTTATCATTGTTGGAAGGGCAGCATTGGGGATCCAGAGGAGCTCAGGACCCGGCATATTCTAAGAGGATCTTACCCTCTCTCTGATCCCCTCTGCCTCTCAGGGGGTGATTCATATTTCAATATATTCCAGCTGAAAAGGGATCCCATTTAGAGCAGGTGGTAAGTCAGTACATGGAAATTTGATATATTTTGACTAATGCATTTTGAAATTTGAAAACTGTAGACAATTTTATTCAGGATCCATTTTTATACCAACTCATTACTGGGAGAAAAAGGCAAGATTTCAGGTTTCCTGTGAACCTCCAGGCCTGTCACTGCCAGGCCCCTCTAAGCAGGCTTGACCTGGTCAGGTCAGCTTTGCATGCAGTCACTGCCTGCCTCAACCACCGAGTCCCTGCCGGAAACTCTTTCTTTAGCAACCTCTTTCAAGTATCCCTCTGGGGGTTACTAGTCCAATTTAATCTGACCTTCAGCCCCACCTCTGTCATGCCAACTCCAGCAAATCTCCAGGGCTGGCACTTAAGACAAGTTTTGTGATACAGATGAGGGTTTACACAGAATTTCCACTTCCTTCCCCATCTGCCTTGTCCTTTCTCAGGCCTCCTGAGCCTGAAGCCTAAGGAGTGGAAGTAAATAATGGAGACTGGGGAGGAGGGAGACTGTCCACAGGGGAGCAAGGGCAGAGTCTAGGAGAGGCTGATGCTGGGAGAGGGTCTCTGAGTAGTGAGCGGTGCTTCTTAAGAGCCAGGAATCCTCCCATCATGGCTGCTAGCTCCATCTCTTTTGAATCACAGTAGTTACCATCCCAGGCAAATGGCTGTAGTGCATTGAGCTTCTCTTGTTCTCACTGGTAAAATGGGAACATGAATTTGTAATGATTTGGGGGAGCTATTCAAGAAATAAATGTGAGGATGCACACAGAGGTGGTTTAACACACACTTCTGTCCACAGTCTCCAAGCTCTGGTCTCCTTTTGAGTCGCTCCCAGTTTGGTTGGAAAGAACAAAGGAAAGGGCTGCCTCTCAAAAGCCCCTGTAGCTGGGGGTCTGTTTGTGTGACTCTTAAAGCTAAAGGCTAGAAAGCTCAACTTTCTAGAAGGTAACTTGTCAATGTCCATCAAGGCAACTTGATCTCAGTGAAACTGGTCTAAAGAAAGATCAGGAATTTAGACAAAGATGTTTTCAGTGTTATTTAATTTAATTTAACTGACCTTAAAGAATTAATAGATACATTGACACAGTAATAAATCAAAAAGTCCCTGGCATATAGAGAGGGGAGTTTCCTTCACCCTAGTCCCACAGTTTCCCATCAGCCTCGCCTCCTAGGAAGCAACAAATATCACCAATTTCTGCCATGATTTTCTGTCTTGTTTTAATTTGAAACAGGATCTCATGTAGCCCATGCCGGCCTGGGCCTCCTAAGTACTGGGGAACTACAGGCCCGAATCACCACTCTGTCATAAGTTTGTTGGTTTTTTTAGTTTAAAATTTTTTGGTTTTGTTTTTCCAGACAGGGTTTCTCTAGGTAGTCCTGGCTGTCCTAGAACTCACTCTGTGAACCAGTCTGGCCTTGAACTCAGAGAACTGTGTGCCTCTGCCTCCAAAGTGCTGGGATTAAAGCATGCACCACCACAACCCAGCTAGTTTAAATGTTTCTTATTTTTTTATGTTTATGGATATTTTACCTATATGTATGTGTGTGCACCATGTGGATGCATGGTGCCCTTGGAGTCCAGAAGAAGGTATCAGATCCCCTGGAACTGGAGTTACAGAGGGTTGTGAGCAACCTCATGGGTGCTGAGAATTGAACCTAGGATTTCTGAAAGAGCAGCAAACACTCTTAACAGCTGAGCCCTATCTCCAGCCCCTCACATGGCTTTTTGGGTTTTGTTTTGTTTTGAGACAGGGTGTGTATGTAGCCAATGCTTGAATTCACTATGTATCCCTGATGAGCCTCCAAGATCCTCCCGCCTCTGTCTACCAGCTGCTAGGATAGAGGTTTTGTACCACATGCTCAGCTCAGCCATGATTTATAACAATAAAAAAGGAGGCCTAAATGGCTTTAGAGATAAATAAATTATAATGTATGCGTAAGGTGGGATCATCTGCAGTCTCCGGGAATCCTCCTTGTCACTCCTTCATTCTTCCTTCTATTCATACTTGGGTAACTGGCCCTGGCTGATTGATGAGAACTGATTTCCCCACTGCTCTGTGGCAGGGACCACTGCGCCCACAGGGCTCCCTCAGGATCCCCAGTACAGAGCTGTGCAGCTGGGTAGAAGCAGAGGGCTGCATATGTAACACGATCTCAACTTTATTTCTTTAAATAAAAATTTTATTTAAATTTTATACAGCTCTATATAAACGAAGGAACTATTGAAGGTTCAGCAAGGACCTGCCAACGGTTGTCAAGGGTAATGGTGATGTAGTGATTTTTTTTTCCCCTTCCATTTTACTTCCATACTTTCTACATTACCCCACAACTGGCAAGTATTATTTTAAAATGAAAGTAAATAGTGACAGATGACTTTGAAGGAAAATTGAATCAGTAAAAAGAAGGTTTGGAGACCACCCAGGAAGCCCAGGCTAAATGTAATCTGGGTCAGGTCTCCCAGGCCTGGGGTCTCAAGATGGGCAGTTGTGGGACCCTGGAGATGTGTAGCTCTCGGGCCAGCAGGGACAGGGAGGTGCTCATCTGGGCTCCAAAGGCTGTGAAGAGGCTGTGGGAATCAAAGGATACAGGTGTGAGGACTGGGGCCTGAAGAGCCCAGTTATAATTCGTCCTAGAACATAAGACAGAGCCCCAAGAGTCCAACACGAGGCAGGAAACATTTGGACCAGGATGGTCAATGGATTAGAAAGGCATGTTTGCAAATACTTTCAAACTTCTGGTGCTTCAACGACGCACACTCACTGGGAACCCCACCCTTGGGTGTTCCTTCTCTGTCTCTTGCCACACTTAGTAGCCGTCATCACTGGAGAAAGTCCCAAGACCAGGCTGGCTAGTGCTCCTGACTGGTTCCACCCTCCTGCAAAGGACCGTCGGGAGCTGGCTCACCCACACCACCAGCTGTCTGTGTCTCTCTTTCTTTTGCCTCGACTCCCACCCTCCTCTCTACCTCCAACCTCAGTGGAGGACACCCCCCCCCCACCCCCCCGCTTCATGGGGAATGTAGAACCTGCCGGTGCTAACTGTAATGTTGTCTCTGTACGTGTCATGGTCCCCCGTTACTGGGAGCAGGTGTTCCTCAGATCTCCCCCTATTCTCTGCCCTTTCAGGCTGTCTCAGTTTCTCTCTGTCAGTGTCTCTCCTCCTGAATCATGCTTGTTGGCATGCAAATGGGCTCTATTTCTTCCATCTCAAAAAACAAACACTGGGAGGGTGTGGGAGACAGAGAGCGAGCATGGTTAATGGGTGCCCCAGCTCAGCTGGGGAAGGATAACTTCTAATGTTCTACTGCCCAGTAGGGTAGCTGTAGTTGTCAATTAATTGTAAATTTCAAAATAGCTAGTAGAGAGGATTTTGGATGTTCCCAACACAAAGAACCGATAAACATTCAAGGCGATGGGATGCTAATTGCCCTGATCTGATCACCGCACATTGTATACATGTTTTGAAATGTCAGGCTGTACCCCATAAATATGTACAATTACTGTGCAGTGATTCAAGATAAAAACTATAATTTAAAAAGGCTAAAAACAGAAGGAAATAGCTGCCCTTGACCCCCACCCCCACAAGGTCCTTCCTGTTTGTCCAGCCACTTAATGTCAGAGCTTCCTGTGTGAGTGTGCTCTTGGAGCCCACAGACGCTCCTCCCTCCATCCCTTCCCATAAGAGGAGTCACCCCTGTCCCATGATGCCATGCAGGGCCACATGTGTGATGTCAACCAACATGATGTGAGCAGAGATGACACCTGTCTCTTCCAACAACATAGGAACAAAACAAACAAAACAAAAAAAAACAGTGGTTGGTCTGTCCCTGTGTCTTTCCCACATAAAGTTGAGCACATAAAGTAGCCCCTATTTATTTATTTATTTATTTATTTATTTTTGTTTTTTTCTAGACAATGTTTCTCTGTGTGACAGCCCTAGCTGTCCTGGAACTCATCTTGTAGACCAGGCTGGCCTGGAACTCACAGAGATCTGCCTGCCTCTGCCTCCCAAATGCAGGAATTAAAGGCATGTGCCACCACCACCCCACTCTTTAATCTAAACCTCTGTGCTTCCAACACTTACACTTGGTCTGTTGTGCATGCCTGGTTCTTTGTGTTCTACTCCCTCACCCCACAATGAAGGAGCCATGAGTGAAAGAGTTGTGTCTCTCAATGTTTCCAAGATAACCACGAGCCACCCTTTCCCTAAAATGGAGAGGAGTGGAAGGACAGGTCCAGAACAGAGTGGTCAGCAGGTATAGGCTACACTTATAGCCTGGGTATCAGTATCAGTCCTGGATGCCGTTCCCTGACAGCCAGGGATGGGTGGTTCGGCGGAGCTGGAAATAAGGGCTGCTGGCAGAGAGCTGCTGCTTCTCCTTTCATTGGCTGCTCAGGGGTTGGCAGCATCCCCTCCTCCCAGCATCCTCTCCTGAATGTCTCTTAACCCCCCCCCCCCATAGAGGCATCTCCATAGATAGTTGTGATCCCTTCAAAGGTCCCCTGCCCTGCCACACACACCCAGGACATTGGCACTTACCCATTGGGTTCTAGGTACATTCACAATTTGCTATTGTTTATGGGGAGTGGCAGTTGGCTTCACAAGGTTCGTGGGCAAGCTCCTGGGAAGGATGGATGCTCAGAAACCTGCATCCCTGTCTGTAGAGCATGGCAACACATGCCTGTATTCCAGAATGTGGTGGCAGGAAGATCAGGAGTTCCAAAGCTTCCAGAGGGCCTTTCCTACATGAGGTCCTGTTAAAAAGAAGAGGAAGAGGAGGAGGAGGAAGAGGAAGAGGAGGGAGAGGATTAGTGGTGGTGGTGAAAGGCAGGGAGGGCCAGATGGAGGGAAACCCACAGTCTCAACCTGGGGCCCTCAAACCTAGCAGATTTGAGTAACATGAGGGCACACAGTATGAGCTGGGAGTGTGGGTATGGGATGCTGGGAGAGATAGAGAGGTCATGAGCCTCATGTTTTCCACAGAGAGCTGTTAGACACAGATGGGGATGACAGACCGGGACAGAGGACAGAGTAGAAAGCCAAGAAACCTTCCAAGGAAGGGTCTTAGCCCTGGGTTAAGTGCCTCTCAGCATCTGCTCTGTTAAGAGCTCTGGATTCTGGACCATCCTGAGTTGGGGGAAAGCCAAGTTGTCTTGGCAGTCTGGGGACAGTATCCTTGCGAACAACAGTGACACAGTCTCCTGTGCAGGCTGCTCAGGTCTGAGGTGCCCAGCCTGGCTGACTAGGCTTTCCATACCTATGCCCATACCTACCCTTATTGGAGAGATTTTTGTGCCCATCTGGAGTTGCCTAGGTGAAACGACTCCCACTGGCCTGGATCATAGGTTGGGGTAGTGCCTCAATGCAGAGCTATAGAGGGTAGCCTCCATCCCTGCCCCCTACAGCGCATCCCTGCAGGCAAGGTTAGGCCTAATGGGCAGGATGTGAGAGACCCAAATTGCTCTCAGGAGAGACTGTCAGTCCAATCAGCACGGTGCTGCGAACCAGACCTGTTTCAGGGGACCAACCCCAGGCAGACAAAAGTCAAAACGGTAGTAGCTACCCATTCATTCCTCAGCCGAGAGGGATCCTGGTGCGAGAGAACCCGCAGAGGGGATTTGATTCAGAATGTGAGGAGAGCTGGTGCTGAAGGCAAAGAGGGTGAGGACCAAGATAAGATACCTCAGAGGCCCTGCGGTCCTGGCACACTCCTTTAATCCCAGCACTTGGGAGGCAGAGGCAGGCGGATTTCTGAGTTTGAGGCCAGCCTGGCCTACAGAGAGTTCCAGCGGGGCTATACAGAGAAACCCTGCCTCGAAAAACAAAAAAACAAAAAACAAACAAACAAAAAAAGTCACCTCAGAGTCATCCTCCATTCTCAGTATGTGCTGCCTCCCTCTGGGGTGCTGCAGGATAAAAGGACCCCAGGCTGTAACTCCCAGTCTCCAGAGGTAGATGTGAATTTGTGTGCACGGACTCAGATACATTTGTCTAGCATACTCTAGCACAACTATATCTACATCCATAAGCATGCAAGCCAACACCCGTGCACACGTAAACACCTCAGGTACGCATCTACACAGACAGGCACATAAATCCAGTGCTCAAATATCCACTAGCACACACTAACGCTTTGGCTGAGTCTACCCCCCCCGCTCCTGGGCTGCAGGTACAGAGCCACAGTGTGATATTATACTAACATATATGTGTGTGGGTCCTCCATGACTGCTCCCCCTCCCCTAAGATTTTTTAAATTGGGCGGCAGGTCAAGCAGGTTCCTCTGTGTAGCCTTGGTTGTCCTGGAACTCGCTCTGTAGAATAAGGCTAGCCTCAAAATGACAGAGATCCATCTGTCTTTGCCTCCTAAGCACCTGGATTAAAAGGGTGTGCCACCATATCTGGCTTCCTCTCGTCTTAAACCTAGACATTTCTGTTTGAAGGGTTCTGGTCCTGGTCCCTTTTAGAGTGATGAACTTGTTTAACATTATTCCAGTTTAGCCCTGAAAATCCCATACTTTAGGAAAGTCTCAGTCTATGTCCCCCCACCCAGGAAAGGTCCTTCTCGGGGTGCTCATTCGCCAAACGGTCACTTCCTTGATGAACCTAAGGAGCCCGGATGAGAGCCAAGTTCAGGTGTCCGTTCTCATCCTGATGACTCTGAGTCTCCCAGGACTAATTACAACCAATGTTTATTGAGCACCTACTATGATCCAGGCCCCAGGCCTGAGCTTAGGGCTTTCTGAGTGTCATCACTCAATTCTCCAGAGACTTGGAAAGGTGATTCCCTTCCCCAGAACCGTTAATGAGCACCAACTGTGTGCAGGGAGCACACTCATCAGGACAAAGCAGCAGTGGACAGAAAGTAAACAAGTGACGTATGTCTGGCTGTCCAAGAGGTTGCACGCTGTAGAGTAAAATGTACCAGGGAAGAAGCACCTTGAGACTCGCTGCTCAAGAGTGGCCTCACCGGGAAGAAGCCTTGCGGACACACTGGGAACCGTTCCAGGTAAACGGAACGGCGTGGACAAAAGCGGGAGGCTGAGCGCTGGCACGTGGGAGGGACGGCAGCAAGGTCTGTGGAGCCGGGGAGAGGGAGAGGCAGGGCCTCTGGGCCGTGAGAAAGACCTGGGGGCAGCTTAAGGTTAGATGGGAGCTGTGGAGGATTCAGGCAGAGGAGCAGCACTTTCTGACTCATACTTTCCCTGAAACACCCTAGTTCCTGTTGAAGGAGATGCAAGGGTGATGGGGCAGGGCTGGGGCTGGGGCGGGGCCAGGAGGCTACTATAACACCCTGGGTGAGTGGGAGCAGTGGCAGGTATGATAAGTGGATAGACACTAGATAACTTCTAAAATTTGGCCAGCAGAATTTCCAGAGAGTGAGCCACAGTGATTCTGAGGTGTTCCTCCCAGGGCAGCTGAAGTGAGGGGGTCATCTTCACGCGAGGTGGAGAAGCTGTGAACGGAGGAGGCCGTAGAGGAAGAGAGAGGAGCTTGCTTTGGATGGTTTCAGTTAGACAGATGGAGATGTGGGAAGGGCAGGTGGGTACCAGTATCCATGGCTGAGCTTTCAGACTGGCTGAGCTTTCAGGGACCGCCCCATTTCGCAGGTGAGGGAAAAACGAGGCTCCTGCAAAGCATTAGAAGGAGCAGCAGGGATTCAACTTCTGGCTCCACCGCCTTGTCCTACTCATAGCCGTGGATAGGAGGCTGCCGGCCATTCTGCACAGCAGTGGAGACTGAGAGGGGAGGCCAGCTGTTCCCTGGCCAGCTCTCTTGTCTTCAGGGCTGAGCCAGGAAGGAGCCTATGCTTAGAACACAAGTGGCACAAGTGCCAAGTGGCCTGAGGCGCCAGCAGCCCCAGGAGTGCAGCCGGCCTGGCCCGAGGCCGCCATCCCCGCAGCAAGAGAGCATTCGGTTAGCATCGATTGCTCAGAGAAGAGCAGCTGGCCAGGCTGGGGGCAGGGGAGAGAGGGCTAAAGGCCAGAGAGATTGGCTCCGTGGCCGAGCAGCCTGCACAGCTTCAGAGAGATCCAGTGACCTGCCCAGGGACCATGGGAAACTAGCCATGGGAATGTCCCTACTTAGGGGTAGAGGGGCAGCCCCATGGGTGCTAAGCTGAAGTGGCTGTCCTGATCACTTTGGAGCCTGAGAAAGCTCACCAGCCCGATTTTGAGGCTGCCCTGCCCACTCCGGGCATCAGGGAGCTGAAGCTAGAGCCCCAGGCTGGAGGCAGGGTAGCTTGGTGTGACCTGCCCCGCTGGGTGCTGTGTTCTCCAGCTGTGACCAGCCACTGATGCTCTGGGCACCGCGTTTTCTCCTGTGCAAACGCAGCTGCTGTAGAGCTTGAGTTGAAGACATATTCCCAGCGGCAGATCTTCCTTGTGAGTTCTCTTCCTACTTCTGATAGCCAGGGTGCTGCAGGGCCTCTCCTGCCCTGGCTTGTGCGGCCTGAGTTTAGCAGACGGGCCCTGTTGGTGCTGGTTCTGGTGCCAAGTCTCTGGCCACCCGAGCCCAGCTGCGTGGAGGTTACAGTCTTCTTCCTTAGGGGCTCTGCACCCTTAGAGGGGGTGGGAAGCACAGGCCCTTTCCCAGCCCAGTGCCTTTGCGCCTC
>JADRCD010231052.1:0-32551 GCA_019843815.1 Montemys delectorum
GAGAGAGAGAGAGAGAGAGAGAATGGTTTTTTGTCTTTGTGGTTTTGTTTTTGTTTTTAGCAGGGGTAGGAGGAATCAGATAATCCATACATTCACCGAAATACCAGTTTTAGAAATCATTCAGTTCTCTGAATCTAGGAGATTCTCCAAAAATTCTCCATCCAGCAACTTATCTTCAGATCTAAATTCTTAACTTAAAAGCACCTCAACTTAATGATCTTTGAACTTACATACTATTACATGAACTTGGGTTCTACTACATACTTACATCCCAACTTGGAAGTTATTTATACAACTACCAAATTCCCAAAGCCAGGATCCCTTCTCCAAGACCACTGAACTTCTCTTGAACTGTGATGTTAGATTCCGAGAGCTAACTGAGTACTTAGAGTAATAACTAGGAACGATTACTTATTTACTCTTATCCATTGGAATCCCAATACACTTGTGCATGGGGCAGGATCCTGAATGTTTTCAAGGATAACAAATCAACTTCCTTTCTTTGTCAAGGTGTCCAGGAATACAGAACAGTGCTCACAACTCTGTTACTTTTATGTATCTCGTATATGGCTAATGACAAATATGTGTAGGTTAGCATTATTAACAAGCCATTTAAACATTCCTGTGACAAATAATAGAGAAATGTACATGTAGTAGGGTAAAAGTAAAGTTGCCAAAACTGATAATGGTTCAGTTGCCAGATAGTTATGGATAACTCATCTGGCTTACCATTTATGGGCATACTATGCTAGAAGCAGATGTAGAAGAGTGGGAATGATAGGGCAGTCCTAACTATCTAGTGTTCCTCCTGCTGGAAATTTCCTTCTGCTCTCCAGTAGCCATACTGTTAGGGACAAGAGATGGGTTTCAATGGCATCAGCTTCAGTAAGGGACCACAATCTGATTTTCCATTTTATCCACAAGAATAGACGTTTGGGCTGCTGGAATTTAAGTATAAATTTCCAATATATTCTTATATTTTATTATTATCTTATTTTCTGTATATGAATGTCTAGCCTGCATATATGTCTGTGCACCATGTGTGTGTCTGGTACCCATGGAGACCAGAAAATGGTATTAGATTCCCTAGACTCAGAATTGCAAATAGTTGTGAGCTGCCATGTGGATGGTAAAAACTGAACGCAGGGAGTCAAGAAGAGCAGCCAGTGCTCTTACTTCCATCTCTCCAGCCCCTCCATTATATTTTTGTTGAATTTGTTTTCTTATAACAAACTTGCATTTCTTATATTTCAGTATGCATCATTTCTATGCGTGAATATGATTTCAGGCTTCATTTATCAAATAAGTACTAGGATAGTGAAGGTGAAGATTAAAATTCTCATTCGTGAGATGGGTCAGCTAGTAAAGGCACTTGCTGCTAAGCTTGAGTATCTGAATTTGACCCCTGGGTTCACATGATGGAACAAAATTAATTCCCACAAATTGTTGCCTGACCTCACAAGTGTGGGAACACACAAATATAACACAGTTTTAAAATCTTTAATGCCACAATAAAGAAAGAACAAAAGGAGGGAAGGGAGACAAAGAAAGAATGAAAGAAGAAAGGTGACCCAGGAGAGAGACAGAGAAAGGAAATGAAGGAAAGAAAGAAGAAAGGTGGCCCAGGAGTGAAATTACCTATACCATTAACATTAAGATATGAAAGAAAGAAGGCACAAGAAGATCAAAAGATTTCAAAGATTAGAAGAACTAATACTATGAAAATGACTATACTATCAAAAGCAATATATAAATTCAATACAACCACCATCAAAATCCCAATGACATTCTTTACAGAACTAGAAACAGTCCTAAAATTCATATGGCAGCACAACAGGCTCTGAATAGTTAAAGCAGTTCTTTTCAGAAACAATGCAAAATGAACAATATTTTATCTCCACTTACATAATAAAGCCTAGTAACAAAACATCATAACGTTGACATAAAAATATACATGTAGGCCTAAGGAATAGGCCAGAAGGCTCAGAAGTAAATCCACAGAGCTAGAGTCACCTAACATTTGGTAATGCTCTTGAAAATAAACATTAGAGAAGCAACAGCCCCTTTAACAAATGATGGTGGGGAAATTGGGCTTATAAATGTAGATGAAAGTAGGTCAATATCAATTACCTTCCACAAAATCAAGGCAAAAATGGATCAAGACCTTAATATAAGATCTGCAACATTGAAACTTGCAGAAGAAAACATAGCTAATGCATCTCGAAATATAAATAATACACAAGCATTTCTGAAAGACTCTAATAGTGCACTTTAAGATTTATTCAAAATAAGAATTGCATGAAATTAAGTTTCTGCATAGCCAAAGAAATAACTGAGGGAGTGAGAAGATACTTTACCAAATAGGAAAACAGAAGCTTTGCCAACTACATGTTAAGCAGGGGATTACATTGAAAGGTACATGAAGAACAATGAAAGTTTAACACCAAAAATTTAAGTCATTTAACCAATAAATAAGTTAAATGGTCAATATGTGCCTCAAAGTGTGTTCACCAGCCTTCACTATCAAGGAAATACAAATTAAAACTGCTTTACTAGTCCATACTACCCCAGTCGGAATGCTGTCCTCAATAAAATAAATGGTAGCTGGGCAGTGGTGGTCCACACCTCTGAGCTTGAGGCCAGCCTGATCTACAAAGCAACAACCAGGGCTACACAGAGAAACCTTGTCTCAAACAAACAAACAAACAAACTAAAAACAAAAAACAAAAAAAGGGAGGAAAGAAAGAAAAACATGGAAGAGAAAGAATGAGAAAGGAAAAGAAAATAAAAACTGCTGGTAAGGATGTGGAGAAGAAAAAAATGTTGGGAAGAGAAGTCGATAATGTATTGATAATTGGGAGTGTCGTTTCATGCAAGCACTTGGAAATCAAGCATGGAGGTACCTGCCATAGAACACAGCTGTACACTTCTGGAGATAGATATATATATCTCCAAAGGACTCTAAGCTAACATACTGTACAGGTGACAGGTGATTATCAGTATTAGTCACTACAACTATGAAATGGGTCAATAGATGAGATAAAGAAAATGTAGTACATAAGCCCAGTGGAATTGTATGCAGATGTTAAGAAAGGAAAATCACATCTGTAAGGAATTAGAGTAATTGCTAAGCGAAATAAGCAGATTCCAAGAAAAAATACATTTCTTCTCATATGAAAAACTTAAATTTAAAACCATGCATACGTGCATATATGTGCATGCCTGTACATTTCTAAGTCATAATCGAGATGAGGGTAATGAAGAAGAGACCTCAAGGGGGCAGGAAATAGAGTAATGGAATAAATGTAATAGGAAAGCGGGACTAAGGGGGAGGAAACAGCCATAGAAGGCAAAGGCACAGGGAAGGACAGCTTGATAAAACCACTGCTAGAAATGCTACTTAAAAAAGAAGTGTCAAAATGGAAAACATTCTCAGTTTCCAGAGCAAAAAAAAAAAAAAAATTGCATACTATGTATGCTCTTTTTGTAAGTAGCTTTGAAAAGGCAAAACAGAAGAGTATAAGACTAAAAATCATTCCACTGCACATTCTGTGTTTAAATACAGTCTGTACTTCCTGTTTGTAATTACTGGATATAGACTCTCCAAAGGCCTTTGCATCCCCTGTCAGATTGCTATGCCATGAGTGCTATGAGCAGGAGCGTTTATCCTAAGAGGATTAACTATCCTTGAAACATCTTTTAACATAGAAGCTGCAGAAGGTAAATGTTTATATGCTTCGAGCACTTGAAGGAAAAATAGCCAAATTTGAATTTAGAAATGTGACAACAAAGAGTTATGATATAGAAGCTTTTGATGGACCATTAGTTCAAGGGAAATCTAACAGTTGAACGTTGATATTATCTATGATTATTGAATAAGATTATTTATTTAAAGCTCAGTTATGCTTGAGGACATAACTCAGTATTAGGACACTTATTTAGCATTCACAGGGTTCTGGGTTCAATCCTCAATCCTCAGTACTTCTTCCCCTGCAGATAGGGGCATGCCGAGGAGGAGAAGGAGGAAGGAGAAGGAGGAGAAGAAGAAGGGGAAGAAGAAGAAGAAACAGTGTACTGCCATCATCAAATAAAAACTCATTTTCTTAACTATTTACTATAACACTACAAACTTTTTAATTTATCCTGTGTATAAGCAAATGGTGTATATGCAAATGTCACATTCTGTAAATCCAATAAGTTATGAACTAATAAATTATTCTCTTTATAACAAAATACTTGCAACTCATCCCTCTACCCAGTCCTGAATGACATAGTCATTTTCTAAAGTGTATGAAAAATTACTAAGTAATATTACAACATGTCACAGTATTTGTCCAAACAAATCTATGTGATTAACCTAAATTTATTAAAAGATTGCTGGAATGGATATATTACTCTACAAGTTGGTAAAATACAGGTTAGTTCAACTGTACTAGCAAGTGCTCAAACATCTGACTTAGAGCTTGCCAACTGGTTTGAATGCTGACTTGATGTAAAGATCTCTGAGGCCTTTCTCCAAAAAGGAACACAAAAATGTGTAGCAAGTGGATAAGTTGATTCTTTTTTGAGAACTGTCTCCTTAAAAAAAAAGAAAAAAAAGCCATGAAAATCAAAGTCAGACTGAAACTAAAAGCATGATTTTTTTAGTCACTTAATATTTGCTAAGTGAACAGTGTACAATAGTAACCAGTAGTAGCATCTTAAAGGTTTTTTGTATTCTGGTTTCTAAATATTGCATTATGAGCAGAAATTTCAAAAAGGTCCAACAGTATTAGGAAGATTTTTCACCATCAATCTCATTTTTAGCAATGTTTGGGGAAAAAGAAACATCATTATTTTTCACTGTGCTGTTCATTATTCACAGGGTGACTATGCACGTGAGGACTGAGACTGAAAAACACCACCCTCCAGGTCATGTTCTCATCTCAGTTGCGGATGTGCTTCTGAGAGCTTGGACTTAAGCACCAACATTTATTGTTCTGGGTTTGATTATGCTGATGACAGTTGCACAGCTCTATATATTACAACCCACAAAGACTGAATTGTATTGTGCACAAATTTTACATCTATGAAATGATTTTACAACAAATAAAAGAATAAAGGCAAAAGTCTACATTTATAACAGTTTTCTCTCTGAAATTAGGGAAACAATAGTGTAATTTTATTTTCAATATCAGGCAACAAAACAAAAGATTTTGATGGCTAATTGAAATGTTTGCTAATTTGTTAATACATTTATACTTGAGACCCAGAAAATTTAAACAAATGAATATTCTATTCTGAAAACCACAATTACTAATCAAAATTTTAGAGTTGATAGTCATATTTCTCTTTATAAAATATCTAAACTATTATATTAAAATGTGTTTACAAAATTACCCAAAAAATTTTAGAAAAAAGTAAAATTGTATGGTTTCTTTCACAAAACTGTTTTGAAACTCTAATGCACCCCACCTATCTCCAGCCCTCTCCTCCCTATGATATTTAGAGATGCTTTATGAGATCATTACCATTAGATGTCATCATGAGAGTGATATTTTCATGGGGGCATTAGTGCCTTTGTAGGAAGAGAAATCCAAAGCTGTTCACTAGCCACTCAAAGACAAAGTACAAAAATCTACCTACCATCCACAAGCCAGCCAAAGGTTCCTAACCAGAACTCAGAAAGTTCTATGCCTTGATCTTAGACTTACAGCTTCCTGAACTGTGAGAATATTTTCAGTTTAAGTAACCAGCATCTGATGTAGTATGGGAACATGAGCTAAATAAGACACACAAAAATTGTCTTGGAAATAGTAATAATTTTATTCCACATCAATTTCTGACCTAGTTACATATAGCAGAATGTTCCTTAATTAAAATCTCAAGAAACAAAACACATACAAACATATACACACAAAACCACCAACAATAACTTCAACAAAATAGCAGGAATTAATAATCATTGGTCATTAACATCTTTCAGTAACATTGGACTCAATTCCCCAATAAAAAGACACAGAATAACAGAATGGATGCAAAAACAAAAATCCATCCTGCATACAAGAAACACACCTCTACATCAAAGATAGACATTACTTTAGAGTAAAAAGTTAGAAAAAATTTTTCCAAGCAAATGGCCCCAAGAAATGAGCTGGTGTAGCTGTCCTAATATCCATCAAAATCAACTTCAAACCAAAGTTAATCAAAAGAGATGCAGAAGGACAGTTCATACTCATCAAAGGATAAATCCACCAAGATGCCATTTCAATTCTCAACATCTATGTCCCAAATGCAAGAGCACCCACATTTGTTAAAGAAACATTACAAAAGCTTAAACCATGCATCAACCCTCACACATTGATACTAGGAGACCTCAATTCCCCACTCTCACCAATGGATAGGTAATGCACACATGAACTAAACAGAGAAATAATGGAGTTAACATGTTATTAACCAAACAGACTTAACAGATACAGAACATTTGATCCAAACAAAATATACCTTTTCAGCACTTCATGGAATGTTCTCCAACACTGAACAGTTACTTGGTCACAAAACAAGTGTCAACAGATAAAAGAAAATTGAAATAACCCCCTGCATCCTATCAGAACAAATTAAAGCTGGATTTCAGCAATGACAGAAATAACAGAAAGCCTACAAACTCATGAAAACTGAACTCTATACTGAATGACCACTAGCTTGCTAGAATTCACTGAAAATGAATTCACAACTACCTAAATTTGTGGGACATAATGAAAGCTGTGCTAAAAGGAAAGGTTCATAGCACTACTTGCCTTCATAAAGAAATTGGAGATATTTTATACTAACAACAGCACATCTGAAAGCTCTAGAACAAAAAGAAACAAATACACTCAAGAGGAGTAGAAGGCAGAAAATAATAAAACTGGGCTGAAATCAATAGAATATAAACAAAGAGAACATTATGAAGAATCAATGACATGAAGATTTGGTTCCTTAAGAAAATCATCAACAAAGACAAACCCTTTTCCTAACTAAAGGCAGAGAAGGAATATCCATATTAAAATGAGAAACAGAAAGTGGTACATAACTACAGACACCAAGCTAATCCAAAGAACCATTAGGTCCTACTTCAAAAACTTGTATTCCATAAAATTGGAAAATCTCAAAGAAATGGACAGTTTTCTCAATGGATACCACTTACCAAAGCTAAATCAAAATCAGATAACTTAAATAGACCTATAACTCCCAAAGAAATAGAAACAGACATTAAAATCTTCCAACCAATAAAGGCCCAGGGCCAGAACATTTTTGCCCAGAATTCTATCAGAGTTTCAAAGAAAAGCTAACATCAGTACTCTTAAAATTATCCCACAAAGTAAAAACAGAAGATACAATGCCAAATTAATTTTACGAGGCCATAGTCACCCTGACACCTAATCCACACAAGGACTCAACAAAGAGAATTATACAATCATTTTCCTCATGAACACTGACGTAAAAATACTGATTAAAAAAATAAAAACAAAACAAAACAAAACAAATCCAGTATTGGAGAGATGGCTCACCAGATAAGAGCACTGACTACTCTTCCATAAGTCCTGAGTTCAATTCCCAGCAACCACATGGTGGCTCACAACCATATGTAATGAGGTCCGATGCCCTCTTCTGGTGTGTCTGAAGACAGCTACAGTGTACTCATATACATAAAATAAATAAATCTTAAACAAAAAACAAATCCAATCCAATCATGGTAGTACATGCCTTTGGCAGAGGCAAAGTCTAGTCTGTTCTACAAAGTGAGTCCAGGATAGCCAGGCCTCTGTTATACAGAAAAACCTTATCTTTAAAAAAAATAAATCCAAGCACACATTAAAAAGATCATTATGATGAAGTAGGCTTCACCCCAGACACACAGGAAATATTCAGCACATGAAAATCTGTCAGTGTAATCCACCATATAAACAAACTGAAAGAATATATGATCATCTCATTAGATACTGCAAAAAAAAATTGACAAATTCAACAGCTCTTCATGATAAAAGTCTTGAGGCGGTCAGGAATATAAAGGACAAACCTAAACATAATAAAGGCAATTTACAGCAAGCCTATAGGCAATGTGAAATTAAATGGAGAGAAACTCAAAGCAGTTCCACTAAAATCAGGGACAAGACAAGGCTGCCTACTCTCAATATCTATTCAATATTGTAATTGAAGTTCTAGATAGAGAAATAAGAAAAATAAAGGAGATCAAAGGGATTCATATTGGAAAGTATTGCTATTCACATATGATAATAATGTTATACATAAGAGACCCCAGACATTTTACCAGACAATTTCTTCAGCTGATAAACACCTTCAGCAAAGTGGCTGGATACAAAATTAACTTAAAACACACACACACACACACACACACACACACAAAACTCCAACAAATGACAAAAGGGACTGAGACAGAAATCAAGGAAATAATACCCTTCACAATAGCCACAAATACTACAAAATATCTTGGGTAACTCCTAAGTGCAAGACCCATATGATTAAGAACTTCAAGTTTTGATGAAAGAAATTAAAGATTTCAGAAAATGGAAAGATCTCCCATGTTCATGAATCAGTAGAGTGAACATAATGAAAATGTCCAACCTAACAAAACCAACCTATAGATTCAATACAATCTCTATTAAAATTCCAACAGAGTTCTTTACAGACCTTGAAAGAACAACGTTCAACTTCATATGTGAAAAAAGAAAGAAGCCAGGATCGCTAAACCAATCCTGTATAGTAAAAGAGCATCTGGAGGTATCACCATCACAGGTTTCAAGCAGTATTACAGAACAATAGTAATAAAAAATGTATAGTCTAGGCATAAACATAGATACATTGATTAATGGAACTGAAGACCTAGAAGTAAATCCATACCCCTATGTAATCTGATTTTTGATGGAGAAGCCAGTAATATACAATGGAGAAAAGAGAGCATTTTCAACAAATAATGCTGGTCTACCTGGATGTCTACATGTAGAAGACTAAAAATAGATTCATATCTATTACCCTGAACAAAAATCAAGTCCAAGTGGATCAAAGACCTCAACATGAAAGCAGACACACTGAATCTAATAGGAAAGTGGGGAAAAGCGTTGAAAGCATGGGCATAGAAGACAATTTCCTGAGTAGGACAACAAGGGCACATGCACTAAAGTCAACAATGATAAATGGGACCTCAGGAAACTGAAAAATTTCTATAAGGCAAAGGACATTAACAGGAGAAAAAACAAACAAACAAATAAAAGACCCGTCAGCCTACAGGATGGGAAAAGATTGTTACCCAACTCCACATCTGACAGAGGGCTTATATCCAAAACACATAAAGGACTCTAGAAATCAGACATCAACAAATTAAATAATCCTATTAACATGGAGTAAAGATCTAAACAGAGAATTCTCAACAAGGGAATTTCAAATGGCCAAGAAACACTTAAAGAAATGGTCAACATCCTTAGCCATCAGGAGAAATACAAATCAAAACAATGTCGAAATTCCATCTTACAATTGTCAAATGGCTAAGATCAAAAACACAAGTGACAGCTTCTGCTGGGGGGTTGGATGTGGAGCAATGAAAACACTCCTCTAATGCTGGTTGGGAGGGCAAACTTGTACAGGTGCTTTGGAAACCAATATAGTGGTTTTTCAGAAGACTGGGAATCAATCTACCTCAAGACCCAGCTATACCACTCCTGAGCATATATACAAAGGATGCCAGATCTTATTACAAGGACATTTGTTCATCTATGTTCACAGCAGCTTTATTCACAATAGCCAGAAACTGGAAACAACCTACATTTCCCTCAACTGAACAATGGATTTAAAAATAAAATAAGTGGTAGAGTTTAACAATGGAGTTTTTTTAAAAAATGACATGAAATTTGCTGGTAAATTGATGGAGTGAGGTAACCCAAACTCAGAAAGATAAACATGGTACACTCTCACTTATAAGTGGATTTTAGTTGTGCAGTAAAAGATCATGCTACAATTTACAGACCCAGAAAGACTAAGTAGTAAGAAGGGCTAAAGTGGGGAACATAGGGATCTCTCTGGGAAGGCTCAGTGGGATAGAATTTGCAGGTGGACTGGGGTCAGGTGGGGGATTTTAAGTGTTGTAGCTCTGAAGGAAAATGCTCCAGCCACCTGGAAAATTTTTAAAAATGTTTTTAGGATTTACTAGTTAATGCTGTCCGTTTCTCCTCTCGTTTTGATGATTTTTTTTTCTCTTTTGTTAATTTGGTCATTCTTGCATGTAGGGTATGTCTTCATTAATTCCTGCTAAATGATGTTTTTAGTTACCTACTATTTGTTGAGTGTGAACAATATTCAATAGGTGCGATTATCAAGTTGTTTAAGGTTTTTTTAAAATTGTTTTATTTATTTACATTCCAAATGTTGCCCCGCTTCCAGGTAGCTGCTCCAAAAGTTCTTCATCCCATACCCCCTTCCCTTTGTCTCTGAGAGAGTGCTCCCCACCCTAATCCCACCCATCTCGCCCACCCAACTAGTTGACTTTTTTTTTTAAGTTCTGATTCTCAAGTTTGCAAGTAAAAAAATGTGGGAACACATTTCCTCCTCTCATATCTGTGATCTTACTATCGATCCGTAGTTTCCGATATCACTAAATCACAAGATGCTGCAATTGTCACAATAATACAATTATTGGGAAACAAAAAAAGAATAAAATTTTGTAAAGGATCTACTGCCTTCACCTTCAAGGCTCAGGTTTGTGCAGGAAAGGCTTTGGAAAGGACTGAAGATCAGAGTCCCAAAACCTTCCGGGACGCCCCGTTCTCCTACTCATATTACGATGAGCCTTACAATAGTTGCACCTGATTTAGGTGCAAAAGAGACACCAAGGACCGGAGAGCGCCAGGCCAGACTGCAGGCCCCGCCTTAAGGCGGGACTATAGACAGCCCCGGGTACAATTCGCTGGAAGGAACCCGGCTGCCCCGCCCCTCCGCGGAGAGTGCGTTACTAGGCAACGCCGCGCGGCGTCACTTCCTGCCATTTAAACTCAGGCCCACCCTCGAGGCGCCGGCCGCTCGCGTGAGTTCGCGCGCTCTGCGGTGCTGGGCGCGAGCTTCGCAGCTCCGGGAACTGGTGGACGCGAGGGGCGCCGTGGGTCGGTCGCGCACCTCCTCTGCCTCTGCCGGCGGCCGAGCGGCTCCTTGCCAGCGGGCAGCAGGGCCGCGGCGGTGATGGCGGCGGCGGAGCCCACGAGCTCTGCTCAGCCCACACCGCAGGCCCAGGCCCAGGCCCAGGCCCAGCCGCCGCCGCATGGGGTGCCATCCTCTCAGCCGTCCGCGGCGCTCGCGGCGGGCAGCAGCCGGCACGAGAAGAGCCTGGGGTTGCTTACCACCAAGTTCGTGTCCTTGCTGCAGGAGGCGCAGGACGGCGTCCTGGATCTCAAAACGGTGAGCGGGGATGGGGAGGGCGAGGCGGGAGGGAGCTGGGTCCACGGCCACACGCGGTCGAGACTCCGGACTCGGAGGTGCCCGGGGCGTGGAGGGGCTGGGATGGGTGCGCGGCCCTGGCCACAAAGAAGCACCCCGAGCGCCCAGGAGTTCGCGCTCTGCTCCGGCCGCACGCAGTGTTGGTTTGCTGTTGGAAACTGATGTCTTAATGGACCGCCCTGCAGAACTTCATTCCTGTTTCTTCGGAAGGAAAGAAGAAAAGAGAAAACTTTCCACACCTCCGCTGAAATAGTTTGTAGAAGGGGGGATTCTTCATCGATGCTTGGGAAGTAAGATTAGATTTGTTGACTTAATTTGGAATCTTTCTACTTTCTAGACCTGAGATGCGCGGTCACACGGAGAAGGGTCATTTTGTGCCTCTCAGACTAAGCGGTGGAATTACTTAGTAAACTTTATCTGGTTTTATAAGGATGTTTGCTTCGTTCTTTGCTATGGTTCGGATTTTTTCAAACAACAACATGCATTTAAAGCTGTTCAGTCAGAGTGATTTAACCGTTCCTGGCAAGACTTGGAAGGATTCCACAGGGTAGGATGGGGGAAACAGTACGGGATCGTGCGAATTAAAATTCAGCCAGTGCACCGAGGTTCAGAAAGAGCCAATACTTTAAAAATAAACAAAATTGCTAGTTTACAGTCACAGCGGATAGCCTCTTATGACTCCTCATGGCACCTAGAGACTGAGTGTCATACCTAACCTTCCTGGCTTGAAGCTTTTACCATCCTCAAGACCTTGGCCAAGGCATTGGAAATAAGAGTCTTAACTGGGCAAGCCTGCCTTCCAGAACTCTCCTGTTGAGTCGGTGGCTCAGTGGGAGGCGCTGGCTTGTTGGCACTCGGATTTCCCCCTTTTTCTGGGTGTAGATGCCAGTTGGTGTCCGTTCATATTTGGAAATGTTATTCCTGGGACTTTTTTCCACTTTTGAAAATTCCTTGTGTTCCCCCCACCCCACCTCCGACCTCTTTCCCTCCTTAAAAGGGCTTCAACGGGCCTCTAAGGTGCTCAAATTGTAATGAATTCAAGTGGTACCGGTTTCCAGTTTCACTGGCATTAATGAGGTCAGCAGAGAAACACCTGATGTTACAAAACATTGAAATCGGCTGTTCAAAGTTAAATTCAGCTGTAGTGGATGACTGCATAAAAAAAGTCCAAATTTCGAGTAAAAGTGGGGTTTGATGGTTTGTCCTGAAACATGCTCAAACCTCAGAAAATGTTAAACTCTGCCCTTCTAGATTTGGTTGTTTGGCTTACTTCACATGTATGGCAGCAGGTTCTGGCACTGAACAGCAGAAGTCTGATATCCAAGAGTCTTTGTTTCTGTTATCTGGATCTATCCTAAAGATTCAAAGACTTCTGTAGTAATAAATAAATAATTACTTAAAATAATAAGTAATGACTTAAGAGGCCCGTCACCACTCTTTTTGCTAGGTAGAAAAACATTTTACTTATACATACTGAACTATTTATTCCTAGTGACGCTTCTTAGAGTAGTACATCATTATGAGAGATTAAGATATTCTAATAATACATGTTAAAAATAGCCCGGGACTTATAATAAATTTCTAAGTGGAGGTTTTAAAACATGCACTTTATTTTTTTAATAGAATCTTTAATTTTTGTGAAAATCACAAATACAGAAATATATTAATTTTTCATCACATACCCTGGGTGGCCATTAAGTATTCAGGACTGTAGAGGGTGAGCCTAATACCCGACCAAATGTGTGCCTATACACTAGACTTAGGGAAGGAAGCTCTGGGTTAGCTAAGTGAGACTGAACATTTAAACTGGACTGTTACTTTCTATGCTTATTGCCTTTAAGAACTAGTAAGTCCTTCAAAATAAACCTAAGTTTTTATGTATCTCTGTTCTTTATGGATTCTCTTTTTGTAAACAAAAATGCATACTTTTACTCCCTTAGAGTAAACCAACATGTTAGGTGATGGGCATCTATCTGAAAAGGAGAGCACTCATGGCAGGTTCTACAGAAACAGATTAAACTAGTTTTTATTTTTCTGTAGCTTAATCACTGAACTGTTAAGGAGTATGAGTGTCTGTTGCTCTGAAAATTCCTGTTCTGTTCACTTTACAGGTGAGTTTCTATGTTTTATTGGCCATCTTAATGCCATCTTGAACTTTGCAAGGACAATCTGGATTGTGTATGTTATGTTATATTATTATTATTATTATTATTATTATTATTATTATTATTTAAGTTGCAGATTACCTGAATGGCACCTAAGTATTCTCTCCCAGATCCGGACACATTCATAACAAATAACATAAATGATAAACACCTAGGAGAGGCATAGTTCAGCCTCGGGCTTTTAGTAGGTAACAGTAGTTTTGAGGTAATTGGCATAAGTAGGGATGTATGGAGCACAGCAAGCCTTCATTGTTTGCTTGAGTATTCTCAGGCCAGTCCTACCCCTGGGTATATACCTGTGGAATTGAACGTGGGTTCCAGAATAGGGGTTTGTGTAATCTATGCTCATGTCAGTGTTATTCAAATAGTCAGAAGTTGGGCGACTCAGATGTCTTTCAGTGGATAATCAAATGAGGTTCAGTGAGTGACTGTTCTGTTTTTTTAGAAAGAAAATTCTGACATGTGCAGCAGAAATGACCCTTGAGCACATTATACTGAATAAACAGACAAATGGCGTGAGATTCTTTCTTAAACGTTTCGTATATGAGTTTATATCTGCGCTACGTATGTCTATGGAGGCTGCAGAGGCCATAAGATGGCATCAGGTGCCCTGGACTGTCACAGACGTTGAAAGCCACCATGTGTGTGCTGGGAATTGAATCTAGGTCCTCTGGAAGAGCAGCCAGTAGATACTCTTAACTGCAGATCCTCCTCTTTATCCCCTACTGTACGATTCTTACTGGAAGGATTTAAGAGTACTCAGCTTCTGAGAGACAAAGGAGGAGAGTGTGCCAGAAGGTATGGCAGGCAGGCAGTGTAGAGTGAAAGCTGACTAATGGGGCTGTAGGCTGAGTTGTGCTCACTTCTTGGTGCTCTCCCAACCTCCATTCACTAAAATGGAACGCATTTGAAGGAAGGTCCTTAAAAAGAAGTCTGAGTTAAATGACAGTATCAGGATGTCCCCTAATTACATTTGCTTCATGTACCTGTGACAGCAAATTACGATACACAGAGACAGAGGATTTCACAAATAGATCATGTGAGACCTCAACAAGAGAGGAAAAGATGGGAGATGAGGGAGAGCAGTGTCAGATAAGATAACGGGGTGTCAAATAAGAAAACATTAAATATAATGACAGATGTCACAGTGAGATTTCCTTTATATGTCAGCCAAAATAATAATTATATAAAAGAATTTTCAAACTATATAATTGTGGATATAGGAAAACAATCTCTAGAGATTTCAGTTGTAGATTTTGGAGGATTACTGTGATTTTCCTAGTTAAATAAACACTATCAAATATCTTTTTCTCTCTTTGGATTATTCATTGGTGACCTGTATAAGAAAAATAGAAGTGACCTTTCTCCGAACAGTGCATAAGGTACAGCAGCAGTCAGAGTCAGCACAGGGGTGTGCTTAGGTGCAGGGTCTCTGCGTACGGCGTTGATACAGATTGAAGCACACTGTGTCAGCAAATGATGCTGCTTCAGGAGGGGGTCCTTATGTCCTTCGTGTCAGCAGTTCTTTGGTATTTCATTTCCTTGTTGATTTACAGCCCCTACAAACCCATTAGAAATAAAGTGGCCTCTCCCAGGAATTTTCTCTTGCTGTCACCCTAAGTACTCCTGTTTTTTCACCAGTTTATAACATTTTAACATCTCCAGTGTAAATGACGTTTTCTCCTTTCCCCTCTTTGTTGGGGGGGGGGGGGACTTGTACATGTTTGGCAAGTACTGACACTACTCTTTGGAATATTCTTTCTTTTTAAAGATTTGTTTATTTGTATGGTCGTTTTGCCTTGTGTGTCTGTGTGTCCTGCATTGATTGCCCATGGAAGTCAAAAGAGGTGCTTGGATTCCTTGGAGCTAGAGTTACCCATGCTTATTATCATCCTTGTGGATTCTAGGAACCAAACCCAGATCGTCTAGAAGAGCAACTAGTGCTTTTCTTAATGCCTAAGCTCCCGTTGTTTAATGTTTTAAACACTATTCTATGAGATATTGTCAGCATAGGCATATAAACTTAAGTATATATGCTTTTTTCAACAAGCAAAAAATAGAAATTAAAATCTCTGCTTTTATGCCACTTTTTTTTTTAATCTCTTTATGGAGCCTATAGACAAGTTGTATTTGAAATTCTCTATTCGGTACAAGGATATAACTGAATTCATATGTACAAATTAAAGTGTTTTAAATTGCATAAAACTTGTGTCACAAGTTTGTTTCATGAATAAGGATAAATGTCAAACATTGTCGTTATTTAACTTTTGGGCTTTTCTATAAAATGAGAATATCTGCTTTGCAGAGTCATTGTTTGTATGCCTTGGTAAGTCAGAGACAAGGTGTGCTGCACAGAGATCGCACCATGCAGCCGATGTCACTTGAGGAGTCTATTGGGGAAGTGGGGTTTGCAGAGGCTGCCTGTAAGCAAGGTTGGAGGGGAAAGAGCAGGAAAAGAAGGTACTGGCTTTTTATAAGGGATATGGTGTGTGTGCATCGGGAAAATCTCCACCTCATGGCAACAGTGGAAATGTGCTGGCTGACAGTGCATAACATGCCACTGTCACTCAGTTACTGAAGGTGAATTCAGGAGCGGCATTTCCCACAGATAATATCTGTAGAGACCTGTTACAGTTACCCTATTGCTTCAGGTTAAATAAAATATTTTGTAGATTAATTATGAGTAGAGTTTGAAATTAGGCAGTAGTTAACTAAGGAAATGGATGAATATAAAATGTCATGTGCCATGTCTGAAATGTTAAAGTCTTTATTCTTATTAAAATATTTTCTGGCCTATCTTGGTGTGTCACTTGAGATCCTTTTGCCTTAATACTTTGAGATTTATTTTTTCTTCCTTTTTTTTGTATGCATTTGTGTGAATGTCTATGCCTGTAGAGGTCAACAGAGGACATTTTGAGCTCTCCCACATGGTGCTAGGAATTGAACTTAGGTCCTCCAGAGGAGCAGCAAGCACTCTTAACTGAGCCATTACTTCATCCCTCCTCATCCTTGTTTTTGATGAAACTTATTTGATTTTATACAGCATTGCAGTTAGAATACTTTGATTTTGAATTCTGGCTCCTATCTTAATGTAAATTTCTAAATCTCAATTATGCATTGAATGCACATTTGTTAACTATTGTGAGCAGAGAAGAGAATAAAGAACTTGCTTTGTAGGTAGAGAATCTGAAGTAGAGGAAGTTGTCTGAACTCATTTTTTATGTGACATCCCTGTAAATGGAATATTGTGACACTTAGATCCTGCCATATTGGTCCTAGTATATTGTTTATTTCTCCTGCCTATCTGGTATACAGCTTCTCAAGTTTGAATTTTATTCTGTCTGTAGACATTATTTGCCTCCCATTTGTGAGACAGTCTTTAAAAACAACTAATATTTAAAGGGGAGATAGCTTTCTTCCAAAGGATTGCCTTAGGGTTTGTTTATTTTAACCATAAACTGAGTTGTGTGATAGATGCAACTTTTGTGGCTTTCTTTGTAGTTCCCTTTTTTGAGTATCAAGTCCCACTATAGAAGATGCAATCTTTTAAAACTAACCCTGATGCTCTGTTTCCTAGCCATAGTATAGAAAGTTGGGATGAGGGTGGTGATTCGGATCCCTGCCCACCTCCTTGGTATACTTCAGCAGTTTGAGGGCTGGAAAAAAAATGCAGTGATGTCACATGTAGTAATTTGAATGAGAATGACCCCTGTAGGCTTAAATATTTGACCACATGGGCTTCAGTTAGTGGCACTGTTTTGGAAGCTAAGGGGGAGTGGCCTTGCTGGAGGAAGTACATTACTGCTGGCAGTATGAAAGAAAAAGGCCTTCTGCCACTGTTGTTTGTGCTTTTTACTTGAGCTTGTGTTTGAAGATGTGAGCCCTCAGCTTTCTGTTCTGGCCAGTGCTTGCATGCTGCCGTGCCTCCCTGCCATGATGTTCTCTTACTATCCCTTTGGAACCATAAGCCAAAATAAACTCTTTTAAGTTGCTTTGGTCATGGTGTTTTATCACAGCATCAGAAAAATAATAGCTTAAGGCTCCCTTCAAATTCAGGACACTAACTTTGAAGAGCCGCAGTACTGTCTAGTACTCCTTGTGCACTGTCCACTATATTATGTCAATATTTCACTTTCTCCTCTCCTTCCACCCCTCCACCCCAAAGCTGATGAGAAAATCACACATAGTAGGAAGGAAATACCAGCTCTATCTTGTCTACTAATGTGTCTGTATTTGCACTTAGCCCAGTGCTGGGCAGTTACTAATATGCCTTCCCTCTGCTTCATAACAATCTCTTTAATTACTGTCCTTCCGCCTTTCTGTGTTATTACCTCTCGTCGTCAAATTAGCCATATCAGCATACAAGTTGAAATAGCACCTATCTTTAAAAGAGAGGGAAAAAAACTTCCTGTAGTGGTGCAGCAAGACACTTGAAAGATGGTGTCTATACTATCTTTCCCTCTGTTCTTAAAGTTTCCCCATAAGAGCCGCCTCCTCCTGACAAAATAGTTCTGTTCAAGGGAACTGGTGATCTCTGAGAGTTGCCTCACTACAGTGCATGGCAAGTTCATCCTTAGACTCCCTTCCTTTGGTTCCACTATTCCTGGATGCAGGTCACATTGTGTCAGTGTCAGGGTGCTCTTCATTTTTCACACACTTTGTTCCTATGTTAGGTGGATCTTGTGGATTCCACGTGTTCCTCAGATGTCTGTCACCTGAAGACAATCCAAATGATGTCTAGCTTGTCTCCCCCTTATAACTTTGGCCTCTCCTCCATCACCTATGCCCTTTTGTCTAGTGATCTCCTTTTGGATGTTATAGTATCTAAGGTTAATGTCCTGCATTTCATCACGCCGATATTTTGTTACTCTAACATTCTCTAGACTTCTAGGGAAAAAACTACCAAGTTTTTTGAAAGCATTGCTAGAACCACCACTATGTTACAGATTTTTAATGAGTTCATAATTTGTATATATAATTCTGGATCTCCCTATTCCTTAATTGCCAAAAGGCCCAGCTATATAAGAATAAGGCTGCCTTCTGATGAGATTCTTCTGAATAAAGAAATGGAAAGTGACAAAAGACTGAAAATTAGTAGTTCTTCCTCAACTTAGTACATAAATTGACAAGGAATTACTACTATGTTATTTTTGTTGGCCTTTTGTTATGACCTTAATTTTTTTTTTCTTCTCTCCAATATCTGCTAGTGATTAAGTGGAGTAATTTCTCTGGTATTGGCAAAGTCTGGGAAGTGCTTCAACTATATCTAGCTGTTTTTCTGAAGACACTGAGTGGGTCGGATTTGGGATTAGACTCATGTTATGACCTTGATAGTCAACATTCTCTTTGACTTTAAAATATAGACATATTGACTACTATGCTTTCTTTGTTCTCTTTGTCTTAAACAGGCTGCAGATACTTTGGCTGTGAGGCAAAAGCGAAGAATTTATGATATCACCAACGTCTTAGAGGGAATTGATCTAATTGAAAAAAAATCAAAGAACAGTATCCAGTGGAAGTAAGTCACAAACCTTACTCAAACACTATACCTGATAGAAATCAATTTTAAACATTTCTTTCTCCCAAATGCTCAGTTTTGGTCCTGTAATCACACCAAACCTGTCTTCCCGGGACAGACCTTTGGCCCTGCCTATCTGCCCATTGTGTGCTGGATGTTTCCTTGCCCTCTCCACTAATGTATTAGCTATGATATGCTTGCTTGCTTATGACAGATACTTTCTGTTTTTAAAAGTTCTTTCTTTGACCTTCATTTTTTTCTTTGTTAGAATTTTGCCCAAGTACCAGAAGTTCTAGTTAACTTTACCAGCACTTTATTGTACATTAGGAGAGTTTTAAATTTAACTATTTAAACTGATATGATTTACATATCACTATGGGCATTGGCATTTGCTTACATGTATGTCTGTGTGAGGGTGCCAGGTTTTCTGACAGGCAGTTGTAAGTTGGCATGGGGCTGCTGAGAATAGAACCTGTGTCCTCTGGAAGGCCAAGCAGTGCTCTTAACTGCTAAGCTATTTCTCTAGACCCGTCAGTAAAACTTCCAGTATGTGTATTTAGAGCTTTGGTGTTTAAATTTTGTAATGATTTTAATGTTTGATTTTCAGAAGAGTGTAAACTCATTTTGATTAACCTATAGGTCAGATTTATTACTATAAAAATGAAATGATATTAAATAGATGTCTTATCCTGTGAATATTCTTATGCTTTTAAGGGGTGTAGGTGCTGGCTGTAATACTAAAGAAGTTATAGATAGATTAAGATGTCTTAAAGCTGAAATTGAAGATCTAGAATTGAAGGAAAGAGAACTTGACCAGCAGAAGTTGTGGCTACAGCAAAGCATCAAAAATGTGATGGAAGACTCCATTAATAATAGATATCCTTCTGAGTACGTTACGTATATAAGATGCATAATGTATACATACATATATATATATATATATATATATATACACACACACACAGTGCTTTTTTTTAGTCTCAAGTGAGTTATGTGCTTATGCAGTTAAGTTTTACAAATGAATATAGTATTTTATAATTTTATATTTTAGACTAATATTTTTTATTTTAGTATGAGAAGAGATTTAAATTTTTATTTTATTTTTTTAGGTTAGATTGAAATTTTTTTTTTAATTTTTATTTATTTATTTTTTTTTACATTCCAGATTTTATCCCCCTCCTGGTCTACCCTTTGACTGTTCCCCATCCCATCCCTCCTCCCTATGCCCTGTCTCCATGAGAATGTCCCCAATCCTCAAACCCCTACCCCACCAGACTTCTAAACCCCTGGGACCTCAAGTCTCTTGAGAGGTACATCTTCTCTGACTGAACCCAGACCTGCAGTCCTCTGCTGTATGTGTGTTGGAGGCCTCCTATCAGCTGGTGTATGCTGCCTGGTTGGTGGTCCAGTGTTTGAGAGACCTCTGGGGTTCAGGTTAATTGAGACTGCTGGGCCTCCTACAGGATCGCCCTCCTCCTAAGCTTCTTCCAACTTTTCCCTAATTCAACCACAGGGGTCAGCAGCTTCTGTCCATTGGTTGGATGTAAATATCTGCATCTGACACTCTCAGCTGCTTGTTGTGTCTTTCGGAGGGCAGTTATGATAGGTTCGTTTTTCTGAGCACTCCATAGCCTCAGTAATAGTGTCAGGCCTTGGGGCCTACCCTTGAGCTGGATCCAAACTTTGGGCCTGTCGCTGGACCTCCTTTTCTTAAGGCTCTTCTCCATTTTTGTCCCTGCAGTTCTTTCAAACAGGATCAGTTATGGGTCAGAGTTTTGACTGTGGGATGGCAAACTTATCCCTCATTTGATGCCCTATCTTTCTGCTGGAGGTGGCCTCTACAAGTTCCCTCTTTCCATTGTAGGTCATTTCATCTAAGGTCCTTCCTTTTGACTCCCACTTCCTGCATCCCAAGGTTGTTTCTATTCTTTCTACCTGCCCTCAGAGCTTCAGTGCTTTTCTACCACCCAATACCCCAACTCCTCCCTCCATCCCCTTTCCCACTCAGGTCCTTCCTTTGCTCCCCCCTTGTGATTGCTTTCTTCTCCCTCCTAAGTGAGACTGAGGCATCCTCACTTGGGTTCTTCACTTTGTTGACCATTTTGAGTTCTGTAGACTATATCTTGAGTGTTCTGTGCTTTTGGGGGGGGGGTTAAATCCATTTATTGGTGAGTACATACCATTCATGTCCTTTTGAGTCGGGGTTACCTCAGTCAGGATGATATTTTCTAGTTCTAGCCATTTGCATGCAAAACTCAGGATGTCCTTAAGCTGAATAGAATTCCATGGTGTAAATGAACCACATTTTCTGTGTCCATTCTTCCTTTGTGGGACATCTGGGTTGTTTCCAGCTTCTGGCTATCATAAACAAGGCCGCTATGAACATAGTGGAACATGTGACCCTGAGTCCTGATGGAGCATCTTTTGGGAATATTCCTCAGAGTGGTATAGTTGGGTCTTCAGTTAGATCTATTTCCAATTTTCTGAGGTTTCTGATTTCCAGGCTGGTTGTACCAGTTTGCAGTCCTACCAGCAATAGAGGAATGTTCCTCTTATTCCACATCTTTGCCAACATGTTCTGTCACCTGAGGTTTTGATCTTAGACATTCTGATTGGTGTAAGGTGGAATTCCAAGAGTAGTTTTGATTTCCATTTCTCTGATCTTTAAGGACTTTGAACATTTCTTTTGGTGCTTCTCAGCCATTTGAAACTCCTCTGTTATAAATTCTGTTTAGTTCTATACCCCATTTTTTGATTGGGTTGTTTAGTTTTTTTGGTTGGTTAGCTTCTTGAGTTCTTTGTATATTTTGGATATTATACAAATATAATATTTGGGGTTATTATATTTGTATAATATCCAAAATATATATATTGGATGTGGGGTTAGTGAAGATTTTTTTCCCCCAATCTCTAGGTTGCTGATTTATCTTATTGACTATGTCTTTTGCCTTACAGAAGCTTTCTAGTTTCATGAGGTCCCATTTATCAATTCTTGATCTTAGAGAGTGAGCCACTGGAGTTCTGTTTAGGAAATTTGCCCTGTGCTAATGAGTTCAAGGCTCTATTCCCTTACTCTTATATTAGATTCTGTGTATTTAGTTTTATGTTGAGGTCCTTGATCTACTTGGACTTGAGCTTTGTGCAAGGTGACTAATATGGTTCTATTTTCATTTTTCTACATACAGACAGCAAGTTAGACCAGCACCATTAATTGGTTTCTTTTTTCTATTGTATATTTTTGACTTCTTTGTCAAAGATCAAGTGGGTGTTTTTATTTCTGGGTTTTCAATTCTATTCCATTGATCAACTTGTCTGTCTCTGTACCAATACCATGCAGTTTTTATCACTGTTGCTTTGTAGTATAGCTTGATGTCAGGGATGGTGATTCTTCCTGGCAGTGGTGGTGCACGCCTTTAATCCCAGCACTTGGGAGGCAGAGGCAGGAGGATTTCTGAGTTCCAGGACAGCCAGGGCTCCACAGAGAAATCCTGTCTCAAACAAACAAAAAAAGAATTGTTTTCTCAGACTGGTGAGATGGCTCAGCAGTTAAGAGCATTGACTTCCAAAAGTCCTGAGTTCAAACCCCAGCAAACACATGGTGGCTCACAATCATCCATAATGAGATCTGACACCCTCTTCTGGTGTGTCTGAAAACAGCTTCAGTGTATTTACATATAACAATAAATAAATCTTAAAAAATAAAAAAAGAATTATTTACACTATTCTGTGCTTTTTGCCTTTTCAGATGAATTTGAAAATTGCTTTTTCCATGTCTTTGAAGATTGTGTTGGGATTTTGATGAAAATTGCATTGAATCTATAGATTGCCTTTGGTATGACTGGCCATTTTTACTATGTTAATTCTGCCATCCATGAGCATGGGAGAGCTCTCCATTTTCTGAGATCTTCTTCTATTTCTTTCTTGAGAGAAAGTTATTTTCATACAGATCTTTCACTTGCCTGGTTAATCACACCAAGAGATATTTTATATTATTTGTAGCTATTGTGAAGGGAATTATTTCCCTAATTTCTTTCTCAGCCTGTTTATCATTTGTATAAAGGAAGGCTATTGATTTATTTAAGTTAATTTTATATCTGGCCACTTTGCTGAAG
This sequence comes from Montemys delectorum, assembly GCA_019843815.1. Lineage (NCBI taxonomy): Eukaryota > Metazoa > Chordata > Mammalia > Rodentia > Muridae > Montemys > Montemys delectorum. Next base: position 23,256 of record JADRCD010231052.1, read on the forward strand.
TTTTTTTTATCAGGTGGAGTTCTCTGGTAGAGTTTTGGGGTTCACTCATGTATACTATCATATAATCTGCAAGTAGTTATACCTTTATTTATTCTTTGCCAATTTGTATCCCCTTGATCTCTTTTTGTTTTCTTATTATTCTAGCTAACACTTTGAGTACTATATCGAATAGATATGGGGAGAGTGGGCATCCTTGTCTTGTCTCTGATTTCAGTGGGATTGCTTCAAATACATCTTCATTTAATTTGATATTGGCTTTTGTTTTGAAGTAAATTGCTTTTAAAGACAGATGACTTTTAATTCCTGTTAATGTTTGTTTTTGTAAGTGCCATTATGTGCGTGTGGTTCTATCCTTCTGGCTTTGTTGTGAGATGATTAATATCTTGTCTTTTCTTTGGTGTAGGTACCCTCCTGTATTAAGAGTTTTCCTTCTAGACTCCTGTAGGGCTGGATTGGTAGATAGATACTGTTTGAATTTGATTTTGTCCTGGAATATTTTGGTTTCTCCATCTATGTTGACCAGGCTGACTTGAATTCCTGCCTCTGCCTCCCAAATACTGGATTAAAGGCATGTGCCACCATCCATCCCCTGGCTGCTTACCCCTGAAATTTTTTGGAAATTTTGTATTTTACCTTTACTCACCTCACAGAAATATTTGAGTAAGGTATGCAATGCATTCCTTATGCTGTCTTACATGTTAATTTGTGTGGGGGCCAGAGCTTCCATACTCATGTTAGATTGGGGTTCAAGCTGTGTTCTGTGGAACCTGAAGATTCAGAAACCATTGAAGTGATCTAGAGTTTGTTGCCCTGTTTTATAACTTTATAAGATTTTGACCATACCCAAGTCACTATGATTTAGCCAATTCTTAGAAACAGCAAGGGCTCCTCCAGAAGAATTGTAATAGTACATTACTCAGTCCTAAACCATATGAACCTCCATCTGACCACACACATCCAAGAGGCAATAGTCCTATATACCTTCCTTATCCCAGGGACAGGCATCCTGGGATCCTATAGTAAAGAGCTGGTCAAGATTATTCAAAGTAACCATTCTGAAATGTTTCTCTTTCTCCGCCTTGCTCCTAACAGCCCTGGACTAATGCTTTCTCCTGTCTTCTAATCACACCGTTCTGTTTCCCATGTGACCTGTGACACTTTTGTCTCTAGGAGCTATGAGCCTCTTTCTGTAGCGATTTACTTCAAATAAAAGATAAGTAGTTACCCACGTAAATTGAGCCTGCTCTCCACCACACTGTTGATGCTCTTTCTCATCCATTCTTTGTGTACACACACTGTGTGTGTGTGTGTGTGTGTGTGTGTGTGTGTGTGTGTGTGTGTGTGTGAGACAAACCATTTTCCATCCTAACCCAGAAGTCCTCAGAAGTCATGAACCAGAATCACTACTTAGAAAGAGTTGCAGCACTTTTGATTCATTGGATTTCAATTTGGCATTTAGGTATAGTAAAATGTGTAGATCTTGATATCAATGTTGTTCTTAACTCTTGTGACAGTACATTTTCTTATATAACTCATGAAGACATCTGCAATTGCTTTCATGGTAAGTAATGTCAACCTGTTTTTATATCTTTTTATTCTTTTTTATTTGTGGGTTTTTGGAGATAAGAGTTTTTCTGTGTAGACCAGGCTGGCCTCTAGTTAAGAGATATGCTTTCTAGAATTAAAGGCATGGGTCACTACCACCTGCTATAGTTTTTGAACAACCTGTAGATCCTCACAATTCCCCATATACTCATCCTGTCAGTATTCTCTGGAGTTGGGAATATTTTTTGCCGTTCTCTGCCGTGGTGTGTTGATAGGCTACTTCCATTTCTCTTTTCATGGCAATAACCTTTTTCACAGATTTTATTTCATGTATGGTAGGGCAGGGAACTAAGGGACAAGGAACTTAAATTAGCAGAATTTAGCAGCCTTTTGAAGGTCACAGTCAATAACAAGACTTAAGCTGAATACAGGGAATGTGAAACATAAATATTGTCATGAAACTACAGTAAGTAGTAGTCACAGGTGAAACCTGGTGAGCAAGGTTAGGTGAATCTACTTTATAATCTTATTCCTAATCCCGCTCCATCTTCTGTGTCCCACATTTACTGCTTGAAATGACAATGCGATGTATTAACTAAAGTGAAGGACACTACATCCAAAATTGTGAAATCAAACTCTATGCTTGTTTATATTATGCATGTTTCCTAAAAGGATAGCATATGTATTGCCTGCCCAGAGTAATCAATTGGCCGTTATCATTTCATATACAAACTGAATTTCAATGAAAAGACTGTTGGCCTTGTCCTATTTACCAGCATAGTTCTTATGCATTTTAATGAAGTTTGAGGAAAGCTTTATTAATATGAAAGTGCATAAAAGCTCTGTAGTATATGGCTTCAAAATAAGTTTACTTAAGGGTAACCTATTGCTCTATTATACCTAGTCTCTAGTGTCCTTTTGTTTATGAGACTAAAAGGGTATATAGCCTCAGAATATACAAAGCACCAAGTAAAAGAAAATAAGGATCTCAAATTTTCAGTGAGAATAGTAGCTAATTCTGAGAATGTGAGTCTTTGTGAGCTGATGTGTCTTCATTTAATGTGCAGGGTACAGCAGGGTGTTTGTTGTTCTGGCCTTCATTTTATTGAATCTGGCATCATCAGGCCTAGGTTTCTGGTTGTTTTTATAAGACAGAGTCTCAGGTTGGCCTCAAACTCTTTGTGTAGCCAAGGATGACCTTTTGGTCATCCTGCCTCTTTCGCTTTGCACTGGAATTCTAGCATGTGCCATGACCATGACCCATGACTTACCTGGTGTTGAGGATAGAAGCCAACCCAAGGCTTTTTTAGTAGGCTGGCACTCTACCAAATGAGAAACACCTGGAGCCTGTATTTGTCTTTCTGTTTTGTTTTGTTTTAAGATAAATTCTCAAGTAGCCCATGGTGGCTGAGAACTGTTTAGCAAAGGTTATCCTGGGATTCTTAATTCTCCCGCCTTCACCTCCCAAGTGCTGAGATTAAAAACATGCATCACCTAAGCTGGTATCCTGGGACTAAATCTACACTTCTGGTTTCAGATCTCCCATTCTTTCAACATCTCTTATGATCTACAGCATTCGTACAGTTGTTAAGTATTTATTTATTTTGCCAGGTGATACACTGTTGGCCATTCAGGCACCTTCTGGTACACAGCTGGAAGTACCTATTCCAGAAATGGTATGTAGCATAGCTGTTATACAAGTGGAAAAAAAAACTACTGTCTTAAGAGAGAGACAAATGTATTTTTTGAGCCAAACAACAACTATTAAGAGTTTGGACATTTTTGAGTTATTGCTATTAAGAAATATATCTAAAAATATTGATATCTAAAGGCATCTTCAATACCTTTGGTAAAAGTAGCTGAATGAAGTCTTACTTCCTTTCTCCCCTTCTCCTCTAATCTTGAAGTATTTAGGAATTTATATTATTATTTGTTAAAGCCTCAAGAAGCAAATTACCTTTTTGAAAAAATTTTTCTTTCTTTGTAGGAAATCAACTCAGTTGTCTTTTGCTTGATGGGTGGAAAGGTTTTGATTTGTGAAATTTGTAAATTCAAGCAGGATCTTGAGATTACCAGTCCTGGTAGTTAACTTTAGAGACTGGAATTCATGCATGTGGACAAGTTATAGAACATTACTAAGCACCACAAGGTAACATCACAGACAGTGAAATGGGTGGTAGCGTACCCATGTAGCAATTATCCCAGCATGTGAGAGACTGAGGTTTGAAGCCAACCTGGACAGCATAGTAAAAGGCTATTAAATAATGATGAAAGTGGGGGGACAGGAAACAAACAGAAGAGTAAGTAGAAAGGATGGGACAGGTTCATTGTTTAGAATTCTACAGTTACTTCTTTGATAATTACCATTTGAACAAAATTTACCATTTAGGTACAAGTGGCTTACAGACTTTAGGATTTCTGTCCTACTTGGTCAATTTTTTTTAGTTTTTCATATGTTGCAACCAAGTGACTTTGTTGTGTGAATTTAGGTGTTAAATCCTAATGACTTTGCTAGTATTTGCTTGAATCTTTCAAGATAGGTAGCCATTATTAATACTTGTTTATACCCAATAACTTTACAGGGACAGAATGGACAAAAGAAATACCAGATAAATCTGAAGAGTCACTCAGGACCTATCCATGTGCTACTTATAAATAAAGAGTCCAGTTCATCTAAGCCGGTGGTTTTTCCTGTCCCCCCACCTGATGACCTTACACAGCCTTCCTCCCAGTCCTCAACTTCAGTGACTCCACAGAAATCCACCATGGCTGCCCAAAACCTGCCTGAGCAGCATGTTTCTGAAAGAAGCCAGGCTTTCCAGCAGACACCAGCTGCAGAAATCTCTTCAGGTTGGTAGAGAGGCTTTGGTGTAAAGAGTCACATGAAAACACGCAGCAGCTCAGAGTGCTATTCTAAATTTGTCAGTTCTCATACCTGAGGCAAAATAATCTTACTCTATCGTCTATATGTCTATCACTAGAATAGACATAAGGAAGATTTTATGGCATATCCTTTCTATGTTGCTAGACATATACAAGTGTGCATGTATGTATGTGTGTATATAATACACATAGAAATATTTATTCAGGAGGCTGGTGAGATGGCTCAGCAGGTAAGAGCACCAACTGCTCTTCCAAAGGTCGTGAGTTCAAATTCCAGCAACCACATGGTGGCTCACAACCACCCATAATGAGATCAGATGCCCTCTTCTGGTGGTCTGAAGACAGCTACAGTGTACTCATTTATAATAAGTAAAGCTTTAAAAAAATACATTTATATAAAAAATACATTTATTCAGTTACAGTGTTTAGAACTTTTGTTTCTGAGCAAATACAAATGTCACTGCAGATGTTAAAAGCTGTATTATATATAACTTGTATTGTTTCCTAATGGGCTATACCTCATTGCTTCCACTTTAAGATTTCACAATCAATAATGATGAAGCTAAAAAGATTTTACTTTGACACTTTGTGTTGCCTATGTTTATCTTGCTTTTTTCTATAAGTATTTTTATACTACAGCTGAAGAGCTGCAAAAGAGAAAGTATAGTCTTAGAATTGAGTATTTTCTGTGTATCATGCAGTGTAAAGAAAGCTCTTGGGTATCAGATGAAAATGCTAGCTAGTAAACCAGTTAAGATTTGTACATGGGCAAATAGAAGTTGGAATTGTGCATTGATGAGCAAGGGAGTAGGGGGACGTGGAAACTGTACTTTTGGAAATTAGAAGGTTGCCTTTCAGGAGCTTCAGAGACAGAAAACTAGATATTTCCAGTTAGAGTAGTGGAGAGAACATTAATGCTAGAATAGGGTACTACTAAGGGGGTTAGGAAGAGAAGTAATAAGCAATATGAGAAATACTGTTTAGGCAAAGTAAGTTTTGATGTATACGATACAGAAATAAAATGAACAGGAAAAAGGAAGTGTTGTTGAGTCAGTAAAATTATATCACACTTGTGACGCAGACTGAGTTTTAGAAGAATGGGGATGCTTTGCCTGTCTCTTCAGGAGATTTGTCTTTCTATGTTCTAGTACTTTTATCTTTATTTTGCCCTCAAAGTAGTAATGTGACTATCATTACTGACATTTAGTTGCCCCTATTACATTTCTGTTTCAAACAGGATCTATTAGTGGAGACATCATTGATGAACTGATGTCTTCTGATGGTAAGTTGAAAATTTTACTACTGGATAGATATACATTACTAGAGTGTAAATGCCATGCGACTCAATATTAAAGTGTAGAATCTTATAGAATTTTTATTTACTTGGCATTTTAAGAGAAAGAACCCATAAGGAACTCTTACCACTTTTATTGAAAACTATTTGCACATTGGACCAGAAGTAATTGAATATATGTCACAATCAACAGTTTTGTATGTACTAACCACATGTAATTTCATGCTGCCCACCTGAATCACTGAACTATAACTAACATTAGCCACGATGCTTTTTGAAAAGTATGAAATAATTATTATAGGTCAACTCTCTGTAGTATGCTATTTAATAATTCCTCTGGGCTTTTGTGCAAGTTTTTGGACTAAGCTATGAAAAATTTTATGTTAATCATCATAATTCATGTAGAAAACAACTCTAACAATGAAACTTTTTCCTTTGCAGTGTTTCCTCTTTTACGGCTTTCTCCTACCCCAGCAGATGACTACAACTTTAATTTAGATGATAACGAAGGAGTTTGTGATCTGTTTGATGTTCAGATACTAAATTATTAGATTCCATGGAAACTTGGGACTGTTATCTACCTCTAACTGTAACATTTTAGAATTCTTTAATGACCTAAGTATTTAAAATTATGAATGTAACACCTTTTTAGTTCACTGATTCTAAAGTGTTCTTTCCTAACATTTTATTTTTTACTTCACAAAACTTGAAAGGGCTCTGACTTGCTTCGGGGAGGGGAGGTGTGATTGACTGTCCACCAGCATGCCCCTCCATTGATTACATTCAGTTTCATTCAGTGCTGGACTCTATAGCTTCCTATCCTTAGAGGACAGTTACAGCAGGCTTCAGTTCATCACAACAAAACATTATCCAGAAGATCACTTATTTCTCTTATGTTTTTACTGCCGCAAAGCTGTTTCTATGTATCCTTCAAACAGACATTCACTGCCATGTATAAAGTGAAGGATATCACTGTTAAGTGAACAGATTTTGTGAAGTGCCTTCTGTTTTAGCACTTTAAGTCTATCAGTTTGTTGACTTCTGACATTCCACTTTCCTAGATTATAGGAAAGATCTGTTTATGTAGTTTGTTTTTAAAATGTGCCAATACCTGTACATTAACAAGATTTAAAGAAATAAAGTTGTATGAAACATTGAATTTATTGATCTCTGGGGGAATGTGATACAAACTATATTACAACTGAGCCATAAGTCATCGCTTCATCAACATCAGCTGGTTCATTTATGAAACATTGAATTTATTGATCTCTGGGGGAGTGTGATACACTGTAACTGTATTACAACTGAGCCATAAGTCTTGTAGCTTCATCAATGTTAGCTGGTTCATTTTCATGGTGCTTCTGAAGAATCAAAAGGAAGGAAGTTAAAAACAAAACACCAGCAGACCAAACCTCCTTGAATACAAACTGTTGCCTAGTTTAATTCCTCTAGTTTACTTGTTTACCTTTGGAAATACAATACAATCCATATTGTTAGACTTCATGTTTGAATATGGCTAAATGTACCATATATAACAAAATGCTAAGTAAAAATTATGATACATCAGAATAAATAGATGGTTTCTAGAAGGACTTGACACCTTGAAGAAATTTTTGTGGCAAAATTTTCTATGAATTATAGAATTATTTTTCTGAAGGAGTTTTACAGACTTGACAAGACTTTGGTCAGAAGCTAATTCTGGCACACCTGGAACATCTTGCGTGTACAATGACAAAAAAGCTTGCAGGGGTGGGACACTTCCCTTCACAAAAGAGGTTGGAGCAGGGGCTTACACCCAAAAAACAACTTCTATGGAACATTCAGTAAATGTGCTTTTACATGGCTGTTGGAGGCTCTATCTCCTTGCTTCCAGCAAGGCCTTAATTCATCCTCAAGCAGCCCTCTTTCTATGATTGTAGCATGTGACCCAGAACAAAAGACACTTGCTTCAATGCTTCAGTCAGGAAGGCAACTAATTTCTACTTACCAGCTCTTTCTGCACAGATTTAAGAGAAAGGCTTTTTGAGAAGTTTGCAAGTTCTTTCCGTATATTTACAAAAGCTCTGTTCATTCTGTTGACTTTTTCATGATTCACAATATTTATCTGTTAAAAAAAAAACCACCCATAGTCTCATTAACTATTAAAGATAAAATGTTCTCATCTTTTTATCTTGTTAAGCATAAAGTTAAAGTCTGGCCTGCCTCGATGTCCTGGGAGGTAAAGGCCTTTGCTGTGCAAGCTGCCCACCTGATTTCGACCCTCCTGCCTGCTCATCTCTTCACCTGCACGTGTCATGCATGCAGTGTGGCATAGACACACACACAGTTTTTTAAAAAGCATAAATTCTTTACTAAACTGATAATTCACACAACAGTTGTCTTAGAAAAACTACAGTTGTCTTAGAAAATTTAGTCAGTTTGTATTTTTAATAATCATGTAGGTTTACCTCACACTTAAGATTTTAAAGATATAAACAGATTAAAATAATGTGATCTGGGATTAGAAAGATGGCCTAGGGGACCATCGGTTTTCAGTAACCATATTGTTGTGGCTCATAACTACCTCTAACTCCTCTACAGGATCTGACATCCTTTTCTGGACTCTGCAGGCACACAGAGAAGTGTCATATAACACACATTAAGGAAAACAAAAGTTTGCTAATTTGACCAGTCCTAGCTATGGAGCTTAACTCTCACTTAAAAATAAGGAACCTGGGACAAATGTCCTTTCAAGTAGTAAACTCTAGAGCCCTTTTCTGGATCACTTTCTCTAGGTGGATGCCCTCTTGAATCTAAGCATGGAAAAGAAATGGTGCATTAAACACTGCTATCAGTTTCTCCTTAATAACCTTTTGCTCCTTTGTACCACCATCTTCACGATATAACCAGTATTCCTCCCTAACTACTGTCACCCAGAAACACATTTATTTGCTGCCTTGTGAAAAATTCAAAACACTGACTCTGATCACTATATGTATGGAGTCACTGCTTAATGAGTTCAGCAAACCTAGTCTAACGGCCTGTTCATCTCAAAGTCCTAAGCTGTTGGACCTTGTTCCCAATCAACCTCTACCCTCTGCTCCTATAAGGCACCTTTCAGCTTACAGTTCACTTGTTCTAGTCACAATAGGCGTTCACTCAAAAACTTTCCAATCCTCACAGTTCACCTTATTCCTTCACTAGCATGGACTCCAAGCTGTTACTCAACATTATAGCCATTTCTTCTCTCCCTTGACATACTTTACTTGTTTACCTGGCTAAGCACAGTTGACCTGGGATCAGATGTTAAGCTAACTGTCATAACTGGCTAAAGTCATAACTCGCTGGCTGGCTGGCTTCATTAAATTCATTATCACAAATTTTAGTCTACCATTTACAAGTCTAAAACTACTTTCTGACGGTAATGAACTCTCAGCTACCTACTTAGACCCTTTCTCTGATCTATCAGCTTATGTAAAAGTTCTAGTATATCACAGCTGAACAAAGTAACCTTCCTTAAATAGACTACTCTTTCCTCGCATGCGTGCAGTGATGTTCTTGGTAGAAGATGCTGTTCCCAGGATTTCCCAGCTCT
>JADRCD010231053.1:0-12161 GCA_019843815.1 Montemys delectorum
AGAAGAGGTGTCCATCCCGAATATGGAGAAGACGGCCACACGTAACTCCGTATGATGGCTAAAATAAATCAGAGTGGCATATAAATTCAAATGTTGTCGTGCACGGTGCACTTATATGAACAGACGCTCTAGAGAAGGTTTCCTCAGTTCAAATTCTGACTTTGAACCAACGAACTTAACTTAATTTTCCTTTCTTTTCTTTCCTTCCCTCCCCTCCCCTCCCGTCCCCTCCCCACCCCTTCCCTCTCCTTTTCTTTGTTTTCCTTTTCTTCTCTTTTTGTGGTGTGTGTGTGGGGGGGAGGGGAGGTAGAGGGGGTGGATGGGGCAGAAGTCCAACTTGGCTGTCACTCCTTAGGGGGTCATCCGATTTGTGTTTTGAGACATGTTACCTTATTGATCTGAAATTCTCCAAGTAGGAGAGACTGACTGGCCAGCAAGTCCTGGGGACCTGCCCATCTGTCTCCCGTCCACATCCTGCAGTGCTGAGAATATACATGTGGTTCACCATTCCTGGATTTCTTTTTTCTTTTTCTTTTTTTTTTTTTGGTTTTCCGAAACAGTGTTTCTCTGTGTAGCCCTGGCTGTCTTGGAGTCACACTCACTCTATAGACCAGGCTGGCCTCGAACTCAGAAATCCACCTGCCTCTGCCTCCCAAGTGCTGGGACTAAAGGCGTGCGCCACCACCGCCTGGCTCATTCCTGGATTTCCTATGTGTGTCCTGGAGGATTGAACTCAGGTCCTCGTGTTCTCCAGCAAACACTTTGCAGATGGGTCATAACCCCAGCCCCTGAGACATCCACCCAAATTTGTACTAACTGTTGACTCATTTGAATGATTCTGGCTGCATGAACCTGTGCAGTCTACTTAACTGCCCTGTATCATATCGTTGTCCTCGGAAACTAATAGTAATGTTAGAAAATGGAAGTTGTGAGGAGAGGATGTCTATGTAAAGTGCTTGCAATACTATGTATGTGTCACCACATTGGCTTTTCTATGTTCACCCTAGTTTCCAAATAATGGCAGGAAGGCTTATTTTTACTTACAATGTTTACACCTTAGCTTAGGCTTGCCTCCTAACTAGCTCTTAGTTTGTATTAACCCGTTTATACTAATCTAAGTTTGGCTGGCTGCATGGCTGGTTACCGCTCTTCAGTGTCATCCATTTGCCTTCCTTGGTGGGGAATCTTCCCCCGTGTGACTCTTTCCCAGAGTACCGCTATCTTCCCAGAAGTCCCACCTTCCGCTTCCTGCATTTGCTCTAGGCCATCAGATTTTATTAACTAATCAGATGTGATGGAAAACAATTTTTACACAACATTGAGACAAGGGATGCTTGGCAAATGCCACCATCGAGACTGCAGCCAGATCTCTGGGCACAGTACTTAGCATCTCAATACGCAGTGCACAGAACCATCCCCCAACATGTGTGGGCTGTATAATAAACCCCATTGTGAAAGTAAAGCACATAAAACACTTCTAAATTAATTTTGCCTTTTTATTTTAAGATAAAATAAATACACAATATTTATTTTATAGATAAAAAGTATACAGTACCTATGTTAGCTCTACTATGTGCAGCCGAAGATTCTGAATGACTAATAACGGTGGTTTAATAATGCCATCAGATGTTTCAAAAAGAAACCAACTTTGCCCAATAATGACTCTTTGTCTTCACAGAATCTATGAAATCAATATAAACAAGTACATTCTGTCAAAGATGAAATATCTGACATTATTGCTAGTTCTATTATTGATTCAGTTTCCACACACTGTTAAAAATAAAATATTTCACAGATGTAATTTAAATATGATTTTTTGGAGGAGCACTGAACTGTGGGAGAAATCACATACTCTTAATACTGTTAGAAACCCAAATGGTCTTGGCAGGGATGTCTTGATGATACATTCCACACGGCTAAGGAAAGTCAAAATAGACAAGTGGGGTGATGTCGAACACAGGAGCTGCTGAAGCATAGGAGAAGCGAAAGGGAAAAGGTAGCATAGAGTGGGAGGCAATATTTGCAAGGTGTACACCTGAGGTATCATAAATGTCCGAGTATATGCAGAGGTATACAGAGCAGGCGAGATGGCAGAGGTATACAGAGCAGGCGAGATGGCTCAGTGGGTAAAGGCACTGGCTGCTTATCGTTCCCAGCCTGATGGCCTGACCTGGGTTCCAGGACATCATACAGCCATGGAAAGGAGAGAACTCCCTCCATAGAGTTGATCTCTGACCTTCCACGTGCATGTCATAGCATATGTGCCCCCATATGTGATGTGCACACGTGTGCACAATAAAAGAACTCCTATTATTTAATATCATAAATAACCAAATAAGTAACCTAACTATAAACTGGGTAGAGTACACCCCACACAACACACACACACACACACACACACACACACACACACACACACACACATTAAAAAATATAAATTTCAGTTTAAAGGAGAGAAGTCCTGAAAGTTGTCATTTTGCACCATATGTGCCATGGCACTCGTGCACTCCAGCTCAGAAAATAAGTCAACAAGTATAAAATTGACAAAGCAACCAAATACGCATTTCTTATAGGACAAGGGACATACTGCAGTATACTAGTACATGGATGACTCCTGAGGACATTGTGTTCAGTGAACTAAGCTGACTCAGAGGAGGGCATGATTTAACAAAGTGGAATATCTAAGCCAGTCACTCTCACAGAAGTAGAAAATAAAATGATGCTTACTTCAGGCTGAGAGAGGACAAAAAAAATGAGGTACTGAGTTGACAGTCACAAAAGATAAAAAATGACCTCGATATATTCACCAACAGTGTGTGTTTATTTAGCAATACTGAACCAAATGCTTAAAAACTAATGGTTTTGAGTTTCAGCTTATGCCACGTCGAAGCCTGGATGTGCAGATTCCTGTGTGGTTTGGGGAGTTGAATTAAGACAAAGCATTAGGATCAATTCCCAACACCCCAACAAATAGCCACACGAGGAGCACCCCAACAAAACATCCACATGGAGAACGGCCCAACAAATAACTCAAGACACACAATTGCATGCATAAAAGGATTCGTATAAGGCTGAATTGAATCTAAAATAAGTTTGGCTACCTACACGGAGGCCTCAAGGTTCTCAGACCTGTTGCAGAAGCTGTCTATTAGAAAAGGTTGCTGTCCCTGACCCTGGCCAAAGAGGCCTTGACTCAACCGGCCTGAAATGGGCTTGTTAGTCTGTTCCCAATTGAGGCCACCACTAGCAGTCATACTTTGATGACCTACTCAGCTGGCCCACTTGCAAGAGAGAGGGCTGGGGTCTCTGATGTGCCTATGATACACAACTTCCATTCGAATTCAAACTTAAAGAGACAGAGAAAGACACTATGGTGAGCGTTCTAAACTACCAGAGAACAAAAACGTGGCTGTTTCTCACCCTGTGAAACGGGATCACCACCTGCCCATGGCTGGCTGTTAGTCTTGTAGAGCCAGAATACTGTTTTCAAAAGGACACCCTACTGGCTAGGTAAGTAATGTTGAGATGCAGAGGACACATCTGTTAGCACCGGAAGCCACCTTTTCAGGACACTTGTATGTCACATGGAGTCACTCAGGCAAGGCAGAAAGACACATGTCAGGGTCTTCAGAGTTGGGCCAAACAGAATAAAGTCCCAGAAAGCCCCATTTGTATTTCCAGGTGAATTAGAGTTATTGAATCAGTTGTTTCAGAAGTAATTTCCCTTCGGGGTTGGCAGACAAAAAACGGAGAGGGTCAAAGAAATCCCCCACATGGGTTGTGCTTCAATACACTGTATGATATTTAGGGCTCCCTCATTTCCACGAAATGGGACTCCTTACTTACAACTCCCAACTCCTGACTGACAGGCAGATACCTTGGTGGGTGTTTTTTTGTTTTTTCTTTAATCCATCTTCTTCTCTTTCTGCATCCCACATGGCCAGACTGGGGTCCTCTGTTTCACTGATTGAGATGGCAGCATCAGGAGGTTCTCTTTTCCACTGACCTAGCCTCTGATAGGTACTTCATATGTGAATTTAGCCACACTTACAACTATGTCCCAAGTTCTCAGGTTTCAACCCTAACCATCTCTCAGCCCCACTTTGACTGTCCTGACACAAACCCCCACTTTTCTTTCTTCTCTCACTGTTCCCAGCACTGCCTGAGCTCGGGCCCTCACTGCCTTTCCCAGCTCCTGTCTCATGTACAGCTCCTCACCCAATTACTCAATGTTGCCTATGGAGAGGCTGCTGGGCTCATTTGTACTAAGCAGAGTAGGGAATAAACCAATGCCTTTTCATTCATTTAGTGCTTGGTGTGTTGGAGTGGGGTGGACGCAGGTCCATACATCTTTCCCAATTGTTCTCCATCTTGTGTTTTAAGACAAGGACTCATGTTGAACTTGGAGTTGAGTGATTTGGCTAGACTAGTCAGTGTGTCCCTATACTCTCAAGACTTTAGCTACCGACAGGTGTCACTGTGCCTGGGTTTTACAGGACTGCTACAGATCTAAAACTCAGGTCTTGGTGCTTGTGTGGCAAGATCTTTATCTGGTGAGACTAGACTTTTAAAACATGATGATCTCTCGGCCATGAACCATTCATGCCTAGGAGGTGCCCTGGGTTCCCCTGTGGAGTTGGACCTGTCATGGGCTTCTGCATCCCCCAAGGGAGGTTCTCTGTATTGCTGTTGAAGTCTCATTTCAACTTCAATATTCAGCTTACTGTATTACATGCAGTCTTACTATCTATCTCTGTTCTCTATTGCTCACAACTGTCTCCTTTAACACAAAATATACCAGAAGAGTCTATACTTCATATTATTTGACATATTTTGGTCTGCTTTTATCCCTAGACCTGGCACATGCTAGGCAAGTATTCCACCATTGAATTATACCCCAGACCTTGGTTTTTGAGACAGGATTTCACTATATAGCTCAGGGGGCCTAAGATTTGCTTGGTATACCAGGCTGGCTTTAAATTCATAACCCACCTACCTCTATGTGGGTTAAATTCATAACCCACCTGTCCCCCGTCTCTCAAGTGCTATAATTACAGACACATGTCACCAGTCCTAGCTCCAGACTGCTTCTAATTATTATTATTAATATTATTACCATTATTATTGCTGTTATTATTATTTTAATTACATGTATATGCATGTGTCTGAGTGTATGTCTATGTATGTGAGTGCAGTGACTGCACATGCCCGAAGAATGTTGTGTCCTCAAGAGCTGCGAGCTAATATGGATGCCGGGAACTGAGCTCTGGTCCTCTTGAAGAACAGGATGTGCTCTTAACTTTAAAGCCATCTCTTCAGGCCTGTGGAAGGAACAACAGTACAGTCTCCCATAACTTAGCAGAGACCCAGTCTAAGAGATGCACCATTACGATACCGTGTGTGAACACTCGAGTATACACTGACATAAACACAGATGGCAGGGCACTGCCGTTCTCTGCTGTGCCAGGAGTCCCGCATGAAAGGCTGCTGCCTGTGTAACATACATACTGCATAACTTTAAAAGCAAATAAGCATGTGTACTGGCTGGTTGTGTGTGTCAACTTGACACAGGCTGCAGTTATCACAGAGAAGGGAGCTTCAGTTGGGGAAGTGCCTCCATGAGACCCAGCTGTGGGGCATTTTCTCAATTAGTGATCAAAGGGGGTAGAGCCCCTTGTGGGTGGTGCCATCCCTGGGCTGGAAGCCTTGGGTTCTATAAGAGAGCAGGCTGAGCAAGCCAGGGAAAGCAAGCCCGCAAGGAACATCCCTCCATGGCCTCTGCATCAGCTCCTGCTTCCTGACCTGTTTGAGTTCCAGTCCTGACTTCCTCTGGTGATCAACAGCCATGTGGAAGTGAGCTGAATAAACCCTTTCCTCCCCAACTTGCTTCTTGGTCACGATGTTTGTGCAGGAATAGAAACCCTGACTAAGACAGCATGAGTACAACCTAAAAGAATGAAAATAGACACATCACAGTAATACACTAGCCACTAACGTGGTCACTCGGTGTCGTTGGCAAATGTTGGCTGCACAGGATAGAATAGGCTAGGCTTCTCTCCGACGGTCAGCAGAGTCAGTCTGCTTGCACCAGCAACAACAAAAACATTCAACTATTGCTTCTGGCTAGAATGTCACTGGGTAAAAGGGTGTTCCCACTCCATTACAACTTTACGGGACCTCCATTCTGTATGCAGTGTGCTGTGGCCTGAGGCTTTGTTATGTGGTGCAGGGCTGTACTGTGACTGATTCCAAAGCAGTACAAACCACTAGCATATGTGACTAGAGAGAAGAGATGCATGGCACCTGTTCACTAAAGCCATCAGCCGCTGCTGATTCCCTTCCTGCCCTGAACAACCATGTCCCCTACCCACACCAATTATATGATTGGGGAACCTGAGTAACCAGTAGCACATCGCTGTCCCTCACGCCATCTAAGTGACAGAAAGTCCCCAGACTGACAGCCAGTCACCTTCTTCTTTCGACTCTCCCCTTGGTAGCACCAATGTTGCATTTTTACTTTGTTATTATAATATCTCTATTGAGGCATGGGGATGTAGCTTAGTAGGTAGAGTGCTGGTTCATTTGTACAAAGCCCTAGATTTGGTCCCCAGTACCAAATAGAAATGGTTGCCTGTAATCCCAGCATTCAAGAGTGGGGGGACAGGAGGATCAGAAGTTCAAAGACATCCTCTGTTAAATAGTGAGTTAGTTCAGAACCAACCAGAGCTATGTGAGACCCTGTATGCAAAAAACAAGCAAACAAAAAACAAATAAAAAAACAAAAACAAACAAAAAACAAACAAAAACAAAAAAAAAGTTGTATTAAATAACATTGGGGGGTGCTTTTGGAAGAATACTTTCCTATTCCTTAACTCCAACATTTAAATGAGTCTTTTTGACTTTCTCTGTTTCCTTCCAGGCTCTATTCTCTGAACAACAGCAAGTTTTACATATTCATTTTTTGTCTGCTTTTAAAAACATAAATATTTTATTAACTCATTGAGCATTTTATACAACATATTCTGAGTGTATTCACCCAACTCCTGCCATCATTTTCTTCCAGACTCATGCCCCAACTTCATGTTCCTTTACAAAACATATAAAGCACCCATTCCAGCTTGTGCTGTCTATACATCTCTAGGTGTGTGACCATCTGCTAGAGTGTGGTCAAGCAAGCAGGAGCCACACCCTTAGAAAACTGATTTCCCCTCCTCCTAAGGCTCATCAGTTACAGGTGGGGGCTCATGAACGCTGTCACGCCATGCTAGAATGCTGACTGGCTTGCTCTTGTGCCGGTCTTATGCAGACAATTGCAGCTGCTGTGAGTGCATAGAGCACTCACCTCACAGCTGGTTCAAGTGTAGAGGCTCAGCTATAGGTGGAATACCTATGTCACACCCTCTCCCCCAGCTCAAGGACCATCTTGGAAGAGGGGCTGAGGTTGGGGAAGACCTGAACATCAGCACCTTCTGCATGTGACAGTCTTGTGTGGACTTAATCACAGGACATATCTAGTTTTGTGTTCTCTTGTTTGTATTTTATCTTTTAAACTCACAATATTCAATTGTAATATACTAGATAATATAATTCTGAATAATTTATGCGTTCCTTTTAGTCACATCCAGCTTCTACAAATTATTCCTTAGCAGATTCCAGGAGTGAGTAAGATTACTGTGTGAGAGGAAAACCTCCTTGATAGTGACCCCCAAACCTAGCAGGATTCCAGTTTTATGGGACCTGAGTGCTCAAGTATAATTTGCATATATCTGCTTGTCAAAGCGCCCCACAGCAAGGGGATGGTCCCTTCAGCCACTGTACTCTGATAGTATTTTCTGAAGGCTGTTACCATATATGAACCTGACAATGCCCCCATTCATGCCCACTTTTGATTGGCTGAGTCACAGGCACAAAATGGAAACCTTTGTCACCTGTTCCTAAGTAACTTTGAAATGCTCTGAGCTCTTCTTGGTTTTCCTTGCAGATGGACTTTTTCTGGGGATATATTACTGTATGTAAGTGACCCAGCTCCAAAGATTGGAAATTGGAAACCTGGGAGCAGGAAAAGAAGGGATGTAGACAGTCTACAGACACTCAGCCTGGAGAGCTCACAAGACTTGACATGAAGTCAAGGGAGGCAAGGAGGCTCGGTGCATGACCTCATCTCGATGCTTGTTCTGGTTTTCTATCTATCTATCTATCTATCTATCTATCTATCTATCTATCTATCATCTATTATCTATCTATCATCTATTATCTATCATCTATCTATCTATCTATCATCTATTATCTATCATCTATCTATCATCTATTATCTACCATCTATCTATCATCTATTATCTATCTATCATCTATGTATTATCTATCATCTATTTATCTATCATCTATCACCTATGTATTATCTATCTATCATCTATGTATCTATCTATTTATCTATCCATCATCTATCAATGTATGTATGTATTAACCATCTATCATCTATCTATGTATCTATATCTATGTATGTATGTATGTATCTATCATCTATCTACCTACCTATTATCCACCTATCTCTATCATCTATGTATCTATTATCTATCTATCTATCTATCTATCTATCTATCTATCTATCTATCTATCTTAAGGACTTTCTTCAAAAATCCACATTCAAGAGGTCAGTTGGATGGCTCAGCTGGCAAAGTTGCTTACCACCAAGTCTACTAACCTGAGCTCAGTGTGGAAGGAGAGGACTAACTCCAGGAAGCTGTCCTTTAACCTTCTAAAACATGCCACAATACTCCTTACATAGCAAACAGATAAAAATAATTTTTAAAAATTCTAAAGTAGTCTCTCAAATATTTTTAAAAATTTAAATTACATTCATTTCAAAAGGCACATGGATAGTTGTCTGATAAAAAGGACACTGAATTTTAGAAATCTTTGTAGTGGGGAGGGAGCAAATGTTGGTTCCCCTTCCCTACCTGTGCATCCTCACCTCATTCTCCACCTCCTTGGGATCTGTGTTGGGAGGAGCGGTCTACCCACCCTATATCTTTGTAACAGACATTGGTTCTTATCTTGCTTGCTCTTTCATGGCTCTGTGTATGGAGAAAGTCAATAACAACCCCGGAGACTTGCAGCTCTAAAAACAGCACTAGTGTTCAAGGCACAAGTATGAATTGATATGTGGTCATTACTAGCATTTCCTGAACAGTAAGCAAGAAAGAAGGGTGTTACTGCTAAAAATAAGAAACTGGGAAAATTGCTGATGTAAGTCAGCTTGGAAAAAAAAGATTTTAGATGATTTGTCATTAAGTATATCTAGTTGAATGAAAAACTGCAAAGTTTTAGGCTAGTCTACATAAATTGACACTGGTTTTCTAAGAAAACAGCAAAAAGTTAGTAAAAATTTGGTAAATATCTACTTTCTAAAACATTCTCATAAGTACGTAGACAAGATTAGATTCCGTTTCAAACAGTGTCTGTGTGTGTGTGTGTGTGTGTGTGTGTGTGTGTGTGTGGTGTATGTGTGGTATCTGTGTGGTGTGTGTATGTATATGTGTGTTTGTTGTGTGTTTGTATGTGTGTTGTTTGTGTGTGGTATAGGTATCTGTGTGGTGTGTGTATGTATATGTGTGTTTGTTGTGTGTGTGTATGTGTGTTTGTGTGTGGTATAGGCATTGTGTGTGGTATGTATGGTGTGTGTATATGTGTTTGTGTGGTGTTTGTGTGTGGTATATGTATGGCTTGTGTGTAGTGTCCATAGTGTGTGTATAAGTGTATGTAGTATGTGTGCATGCATGTGTGTGTGGTGATTATGTCTGGTATGTGTGTATATGTGCATATGTGTATGATGTATGTATATGTGTGTGTGGTGTGTGCATGGTCTGTGTGTATGTGTCTGTATATGTATGTATGATGTGTGTTATGTGGTGTATATGGTATGTGTGTATGGTATGCATGTGTGTATGCATGTTGTATTTGTGTGTTCTGTGTGTGGTTTATATGTGTATGTGTGTATATTGCCTATATGGTATATCTATTTGTTAGCATATATGTCTGTGTTTTATATAATGTGTGTGGTGTGTATATTTGTGATATATATGCTTGTTAGGATGGGTGTTCAAGTGTATGCATGTGTTTCTCTTTCTTCCCACCTTTATCTTTCATCCTTATTAATTTTTATTATTTTATTTATTTTTATAGATTTATTTATTGTTTATGTGTATGAATGTTTTGTCTGCATGTATGTATGTGCACCACAAGCATGCCTGATGCCTACAGAGTTCAGACTGGATGTTATGAGCCACCATATGGGTACTGGGAACTAAACCTGGGTCCTCTGCAAGAGCAGCAAGTGCTGTTAACAGCTGAGCCAACACCCCAAGCCCTCTTCTGTCTTATGTTTTGGGAGAGGATTGGGTCTCTCATTCTACCTGGAGCTCATTGACTGGATGAGGCTGGCTGGTCAATGAGTGTCAGTGATCTGTTTCCACCCCTGCCCAAGCCTTGGAGTTGAGAATGGGTGTCATAATGCCTTACTTCTCTGCATGGGGACTTGGACTCAAGTCTTATGCCGGCATATCGGACAGCATACCAGACACTTAACTGGTTGAGCCATTTCTGTAGCCCCTGGTTTTGTTGTTATTGTTGTTTCAATCATAGTCCAAGCTGGTCACAAGCTCAATGATTAGGTGAATGTGACCTTGAACTCCTGATCTTCTTGCTAGGGTTGTAAGCGTGTGCTACCATGCTCAGGTTCAGCTCACCTTTGAGGCAAACACAGATGACTGAGAAACCATTGTTGGTAATACTTTAATATAAGCATCTGTTAAAGTATATAACTATTTTTCACTCATTAATTTATTCATTTACTTTACATCTTCATTGAAGCTTCTCTCTCCTCTCCTCCTGATCCCACTCTCTTACCTCCCCTCTCCCAGTCCCCTCCCTTTCTCTCCAGCAAAGAGGAGGCCTCCCATGGATATCAATCTGCCTTGGCCTATCGAGTTGCAGTAGGAATAAGTGCACCTTCTCCTATTGAGGCTAGACAAGACAGCCCAGTTAGGGTAAAGGGATCCAAAGGCAGGCGGCAGAGTCAGACATAGCACCTCTCCAGTTGTTAGGGTGCTCACACGCAGGCCAAACTGCATATCTGTTACATATGTGTAGAGGGCCTGGGTCTGTCCCATGCATGCTCTCTGGTTGGTGGTTTAGACTCTGTGGGCTCCTATGGACCCAGGTTACTTGATTCTGTAGGTTTTCTTGTGGGGTCCTTGACCTCTCTAGCTTTTTCAGTCCTTTCTCCTTCTCTTCTATGAGATTCCCCAAGCTCTGCCTAGTGTTCAGTTGTGGGGCTCGACATCTGTTTCCATCAGTTGCTTGCGGAAGCCTCTCTAACAACAGTTATGTTAGGCTCCTTTTTGCAAGTATAGCAGAGTACCATTAACAGTATCAGGGATGGGCTATCTCTCATGGCATGGTTCTCAAATTGGGTTGACCATTCCCTCAATTTATGCTCTATATTTTTTTCCTGTACATCTTGTAGACAAGACAGATTGTGGGTTGAGGGTTTTGTGGCTGGGTTGATGGCCTCATCCCTCCATTGGAAGTCTTGCACAAAGGGCTGATATCCAAAGTATATAAAGAACTCAAGAAATTAGACGTCAACAAACCAAACAACCCAATTAAAAATAGGATACAGATCTAAACAGAGAATTCTCAACAATGGAATCTCGAATAGATGGGTTGCACTTAAAGAAATATTCAACATCCTTAGTCGTCTGGGAAATGGAAATCAAAACAACCCTAAGATTCCTCTTACTTTTCAACAGATGGTGCTGGCTTAACTGGCGGTCAACATGTAGAAAAATGCAAATTGACCCATTCCTTTCGCCTTGTACAAAGCTCAAGTCCAAGTGGATCAGGGACCTCCACATCAAACCAGATACATTGAAACTAATAGAAAGTAAAGTGGGGAAGAACCTTGAGCAAATAGGCACAGGGGAAAATTTCCTGAAGAGAACCCCAATAGCTTCTGCTCTAAGATCAAGAATTGACAAATGGGACCTCATAAAGTTGCAAAGCTTCTGTAAGGCAAAAGACACTGTCAATAGGACAAAACGGCAACCAACAAATTGGGAAAAGATCTTTACCAACCCTA
The DNA here is from genome assembly GCA_019843815.1 of Montemys delectorum. NCBI lineage: Eukaryota > Metazoa > Chordata > Mammalia > Rodentia > Muridae > Montemys > Montemys delectorum. The sequence goes on from JADRCD010231053.1 coordinate 12,140, forward strand.
TATCTGATAGAGGGCTAATATC
>JADRCD010231054.1:6709-18407 GCA_019843815.1 Montemys delectorum
TCTCTCTCTCTCTCTCTCTCTCTCTCTCTCTCTCTCTCTCTCTCTCTGTGTGTGTGTGTGTGTGTGTGTGTGTGTGTGTGTGTGTGTGTGTGTGATGGTTTGGAGGCAGCAGTATGGCTAAGATGCATGATTCAAGTGGTATAGAAAAGAAATGAGACAGCAAGGATAAGATACATTGGAGTCAACCTTTGGAGACATAGCACATTTGTACAGGAACTTGGTTAATGGAAAGTTCTAGAAAATGTGTGGATCAGAGTGTCCTGAATTGTTCTATTTAGAAGTTACTGTATTTGTTATTTAGAGAACTCATCAAATAAATAGAATAATTTAGGATTTTATTTCAACAGTCCTGTGAAGAAACACTAAAGCATGTGGATCCTTATAGGAATGAAGAAACAGTAGTGACTGTGCATACTTCCTGGGAAGCAGAGTGCATAGGATTTGGAAATATTTACAGAATTGAAATGTTTGGTTGGAGACAGAATCCTGGCACTTTAAATTTGAGAGACCGGAGGAGAGACATGTCATTCATCGTTCTTCCTGAGAGGTCATAGAGTCACTTTTCACAGCTTTCTGTCCATCAAGTCCCCTGTCTTGCTGTGTTAAGAATTCCAAAGCGTAAAGAAATCTCTAAATGCATTTATTTTCCTAATACCAAAATGAGTTTTGGGGAAATGACTCTAACTGGCTCTAAATGTCTTGCTTGTCATTTGATCATGCTCTACATTAGTTAGAGGTTTGCCTATCAGAAAAATAACGTACACTGGTTATGGAAAAACCCGTGTTTTGCTTGCTATCCCCATGATCATGTGGCATCCATTTCGTTGATACTCTAATTTAAGAGAGCAAAAGAAAGAACAATGTGATTCCCAAGTGAAAAGAAGTCAAATCTCTGAGTCCTTTGAACTTCTTTGTTCTGAGGTATTTTCACTGATCTTAAGGAAAATGAGCCAAGTTACAACAGATTGATACAAAATGGCACCACAAGCTGTTGTGTTGAAGCTTGCTCTCCAATGGGTGGCGCTATTGAGAGATCACCAAAGTACAAACTTCATCAAAGACTAACTCCATTGCTGAGTCCGTAGCAGAAACAGCTGCTTGAAGGTGGGGCTGGGCAGAGTAAGTAGTCACTGGGGATCGCTGTTCCCTCTCCTTGCCTCTCCTCTTGCCTCTCTCCTACCATCTCTCCTGCTTCCTCTCTTCATTGCCTGCTATGAGGTGAACAGTTTTGCCTTCTGTGCCTTTTCACTGTAATGCACATCTTGTCACATCCCAGAATCAATATAGCCAGCAAGCTGAGGACTGAAAACACTGAAGCTATGACATCAACTTTTGTTGACCTAAGCAGCTCAGCAATGATTCAAGGACCTTTTTTTTTTTTTTTTTTTTTTTTTCTTGTGCATTTTTGTTCAGAAAACCGTGTAAGTAAAGCCCAGTGAACACATACTAAATATGAACAGAGCAACCCTTTCCCAGGGCTTTCTCAGGACGGAGCAATTTAAGCACAATAGCCTGGCGTGTACTGAAGATTATTACATCTGGGAATGCATGAAAGCAAGGCGGAAGGCCATATCCAGATTCAGGGCACACTGAGGACGACACTTAGCCCATCCTTTCACCAGACTGGGTTCTATAGCTACGTCCCAACATCCAACAAGAATAAACATGTTATAAAATGAATGTAAATGTTTGTCACAGGAGGCATGAAACTGTGTCTAAGAACAATTCAGGGAACAAAATGCACTTGAGATAAAAGGCCCTCTTCCTTTTTGTTTTCCTGGAGTCTTTCTTACAAGTCCCCAAGGTATTGTTCACCCTGCGTCATTCTTTTGATGGTGTTTCAACACTGTGAGACAAAATATGTTTTTCTCTTTAAGGTGATTTCTCTCAGGTAGTTTGTTAGTGATGAAAGATGACCACAACAAAGAGATTGATTCTTATGGCTTTTTCTAGTTGCAAGTAGACACAGCCAAATATTGCAAAGAATTTCTGAAGCATCTTCACTTTTATCACTACTAGGTACCACCAGCCTTTCTTCTACATTCTCTTAAATAATCTTTGCATAAATATGGAGGCTTGGTTTTCTGCAAAAGTTGTTAAGGACAGAAAGTCTTTTAATCTGTATAGAAGAAAGTTTATTAGCCAGTGCTAACCATTACCTCTGTAGTTAAACATTGAGGGGTTTTACTATGGGGCAATCCTTGATTTATAGCCACCAATTTAAAAAAATATATAAACGAGCTTCATTGGAAATTTCTTTGTGACCGGAGGCCTCAAGCTAATGTTCTTAGTCATATTAGTTACTTTCTCATTGCGATGACACAATCTGACAAAGCAAGTTAAGGGAGGAAGTGTTTATTTTGGCTCATAGTTTGAGAATAAAGTCCATCAAGTTCGGGAAGGTATGTCAACAGGAATGTGAGGTACCAAGTCACATCAATTACATCTTCAGTTAGAGTGCAGAAAGATGAATGTGAGCGCCCAGTTTACTTTCTCCTTGTTATTTAGTTTGGAACAGCAGACCGTGGGATGATGCCATCCATGTATAAGATGAGTCTTACCTTAATCAACCCCATATGGGAACACACGCACAGGGTAACCTATAGTGTATTTCCATGATAATCCCAAATCTAGTTAATTTGAAAATGATTACCTATTGTTCTGGGTGTCTTCCAGAAACATAAAATCAGGTGAGAAGGGAGAACTTGTAGGCGTTTGGTTAAGTTGGTAAATACATGAAATGGCTTCTGCTCAAGAGTCAAAGAACAAGAGGCAGCGGGCCAAAGGCCCATGTTAACACACATGCATCTTCATGGTGCTTGCTTTTGCCCATCGGTTTTATATAGTCTTCCCCGATTTGTTTTCTGGGCCTATCAACATGTACTTATCATCCAGTTATTAAAACTCCTCCTTGCCTCATGAGTCCTCAGGAGATGTCTAGTACTTGGATATAACTTTCTAGTGATTTGACTAAAGATAGTTTCTATAACTCAATTATAAGCACCATGCTCCAACTAGCTGAGCCAACTGACCAGCTCTAAAACTCAGTTATATCAATACCTGTTCTGGTGAACTTGCCAATATCTTGGTTGATTGAATTCAATTATAATACAATAGAATATGTGTATAGATATACTGTGTACAACATACAATGCTCAATAAGCTCTAGGTCTTTTAGAAAATACCCAAGGACTAAAGATAACAGGGGAGGGTTTTCACGATAATTTAGGTTTCACAACTAAGTTACCATCAAAACAGAACTGGAACATGACACAGAAATATTTCATACAAGGAAAATTCATATGCTGTTGCCAGAAATTTTTGCTACTAAATTCGTGTGTGCGGAAACCCTAACTGTTATCTTATGGCTTTGGAAATGGGACTTTTGGGAAAAAATTAAATTTACATGAGCTTTTGAGTGTACGTTGTTTATGATGGGATTAGTGACCTTAAGAAAGAGATCTTAGAATGGTCTTTCCTCCTCTCTCCTTCTCTTCCCTCCCTTTTCTTCCCCTTGCCTCCTCTCTCCTTCCCTCTCTTCTTCACTGTCCTCTTCTCTAATCTCCTCACTTCTTCACTCCCCTTCCCACCAAGTCCTCTTTTACTCCGTGTGTGTGTGTGTGTGTGTGTGTGTGTGTGTGTGTGTGCGCGCGCGCGCATGTATGTGTAAATCTTGCCTCTCTTTTCCCTAGTCTCCTGGTCCCTCCTGGGTGAGCACACAAACAGAAAGGCAACTGTCTGCAAGGAAAGAAGAAAACCTTGTGCTAGAGCCCAACAAAATTGATACCTTGATCTTGGATTTCTTGCCTCTAGAGCTATGAGGAAAAGAAAACAAAACAAAACAATATTTCTGGGTGTGTGGTACAGGCCTTTAATTCTAGCCCTCAGGAGGCAGAGGTAGGTGGATCACTGTAAATTCAAGGCCAGCCTGGTCTACAGAGTGAGTTCAAGGCCAGTCTGGTCTACAGAGTGAGTTCCAGGACAGCTAAAACTGCTACACAAATAAATTCTTTCTTGAAAAACAACAGCAGCAGCAGCAACAACAGCAGCAACAAAATAACTCTGTCATGATGAGAAGGAAGAGCAAGGGAGAGAAGGAAAGGTGGTGGAAAAGCAAACAAGCCTGCTGGAGTAGGGAGTGGGTTTGTGGAGAGTGGGTGACCTTCTAGTGGAGGTTTGATGAAAGGAGGGCTAACTGTAGAATCCTGAGAAATGTAGTAAAAACTTGAAGGCACAATACAATTAAAGATAGAAGGAATCTGAAACCTAACCACTTTGGAGGAATTTATATGAAAAACAATAAAAGCAAACAATCCTATCTCTTTTTCGCAACTTTGAATTTTTATTACTATTTATTAAAAAGGTCACTTTTGAGCAAATAGATGAATATTGCTTGTGACCAGCATTGTTTCCATGTCTACCCTGGGCATCACACATACCAGAGTTGTCAGTGTAAGAGGCTATCACTCAGCCAGTGTCTACCACCTTATCTAGTCACTCAGGACTCCAGTTTCAAGAAAGCCACATTGAACTTATTTAACTGGATGCCAGAGAAGTTAATGATTTTTTTTTCCATGCTGTTTTTTACAACTTCAAAGTGGAGATGTCAAAATGCTGGGTAAAAAGCTTGGCATTGTGCTTGCTGCCTTGAGAGCATCCAGTGTCAATCATTCCTAGTTTGGAGCAACATTTAGGAATTTTCAGAGTAAAATTTTGATCCCTCAAACTTTTTTTTTTTTTTTAAATAACTTGCATGGAAGCAGCTTAGTTTTAAATCCACTCTCTACTGTTTAGTAAAGGAGTGTAGGATAGCCAACACTCTACAAAACCCCTCTTCAATTTGGTCAATGACGTTCAGAAATCATTCTGCCTTTGTAAAATTTAGTGTTTTCTCCTAAAGTTCAGTCTCACACATAAAAAAAGAGTCATTAGAAAGAAATTGAAATGTATTTTGTGATTACAAAGACTTCATTGTCATATTTTACTAGCTGTTTCATAAAAGTGGCGTAGGTAATTATAGAATCTCTGCAGATACACTTGTTTTCTAAAGTCACGATATACAATTAACCCAGGGCTTTATTACCTATTCCACTAGATTCTTGACTCTGGTAATCATTAAATGAGCAAATGTCTGGTTTGTTTGTAGTTCATAATGGGGACATTAATCTTCATAAAGGGCACACACCAAAGCATGAGTAGGAACTGTCTGTGTGAGCAGCTTGAATGTAGATTTCCTTCACCTCCTTAGTTCTCACATGATAATGAAATGTACTTCTATGACCATCCTGACAGAATACCAGGCCACCTTTATGACCCTGAGAAGCATACACATAAGGTTGTATATGCTTCTAATCAGCCTGAATGCAGGATTTCTATACACTTATATGCCATTAACACATAGTTGCTTTTTACTTTTTTGTAGGTTAGGAGACTATTCTGATTAATGACCAGAACCACACAGCTCATGAAGCAACTCAAGAGATTTCCAATGGCAGCAAGTACAGTTTTAAGCATTCACTTCTCAGAGTCTCATAGTTTAGTGGATTTAAAAATAATTTTAGAGTTGAACTGTAAAATTTATATTTGACTAACAAGTGCAATCTTATTTAATGAGGTGTGGTGAGTGAAGAGAAAACAAGTATAAGATTTTTATCCTGAAAAGTTTTTATTTGAAATTCTGTAAAAATTGAACTTCTAGGATATTTATTAGGTTATACAACATACACTATATAAAGGATCTGTTGAATCTTTCCCAAAGGGGCATCATCCCAAATATTCATGACTTTACTGCTATTTTTTTATGGTCTTTACTCTGAAAAAGCTTGGATCTAATCATACCTCTTGCCAAAAGATGAGGAGTTGTCTTCCTTCTGGGTAAATAGAATAAGATGATTGAAGAGGGAAAAAAAGGTTAATTGTGAAAATTGAAATATGCTCTAATACCTAATATAGGGAACTTTTATATAGTTGAATCCTTGCCATAAATGTAATGAGTCACACATTCTGAGATTAGATCTATTAGGAAAAACTGATATTGGCTCAAAAATCTTGGATGCAAGATCACCGGCACACTTAAAGAAGGGACCCAGAGTCAAGTGTCTTCCTATTTTGGTTTGTGTTTAAATATTTGGTGAGGCTCCCTTGTTGTTGCTGGAGGACCAGAAGTTCAATGAGACACTTGGTTCTTTATCCAGCAAGTGCCAGTGTTTTGGCCACTAACATCTCAGACACCCATCTACTTTTGAGCAGACACAAAGCCTTCTGCCATGTTACTATATGTCTCTGGCTCAGGCTTCCTCACTCACATTAGTGATTCCTCAGGCCACTCACACAGCATGAATGAATTCCTTTCATTGCTTTTTGGAATTGTAGGCTAAACCTCTATTCGCTTCACTAGCTAGATAACTCTTAATCTACAAAAGGAGCATCACTTCATTACTGGACCTTTAGCTGTATGTGATGAGAATAGAACAGATGAATACATCAGGAAGTTGGGTAGGGACCAACTGGATGAGTGATCCAAAAACCAGTCTTAAACTTAACCTCGCCTTCCGTATCCTAAACCTTTATGAGTGTCTGTACACATAAACATTTGTATGTATGCATATATATTTAAAGATATACTGTGCATGATTTGCTGAGTTTTTTCCCCTGTTACTTGACCCCCTTAAATAAATACATGAACAAGGTACATTATTTTCCTGTTTAATAAATAAGGAGCTTATGTATTGAGGCTTAGATACTGTCCTAGTTAGGGTTTTACTGCTGTGAACAGATATCATGACCAAGACAAGTCTTATAAGGACAGCATTTAATTAGGGCTGGCTTACAGGTTCAGAGGTTCAGTCCATTATCATCAAGGCAGGAATATGGTGGCATCCAGGCAGGCATGGTGCAGGAGGAGCTGAGAGTTCTACATCTTCATCTGAAGGCTGCGAGCGGAGTACCAGCTTCCAGGTAGCTAGGATGAGGGTCTTAAAACTCACAACCACAGTGACACAGCTATTCCAACAGGGCCACACTTTCTAATAGTGCCACTCCCGGGGCTGAGCAATATAAGCCATCACAGATGCCAAGGTGAATGGCTAGCAAGTAATGAAGTCATAATGGCCTCACTCTTCTATCTAGGCCTTTTTTTCTGAAGGGCAGAGGGAACTTAGATAATATGATGAGATGGCCCCTGGCTGGCTGCAGATGGCAACCCTTGCAGTCTGCTCTGTTGCTCTGAGCAAAGGGAAAGATACATTGAAACTTACTGCTCACTTTAGTCTTTTTGGCACTTCAGAAGTCCCTTGAAAGAAGGCAGCAATGGGAAAAAGTTGTTTCACATTAATAGAGGTAATCTATTGCAAGTCTGTTTTTTATGGGACAATGCCACATTGATTCATATTCTTTCCTACAGTGAAGAGACAAGAAGAAAACATTTGTTTAAAATGGAAAGATTCTTCAAGCCAGTGGTAAATGAAGTGTTTTTTGTTTTGTTTCTTAAAAGGTTAAAAATATTTTCCTTTGACATTTTCTGGTGTGTTGGTATTTTCAGTGGTGTTTGGTTGTGTATGAGACCTTATTTTTGTTTGCCTTGTTTTTATTTGACTTAATATTATGCCCTTTGTTTTAGAATATTTTCCCCATTTTCTAGGACTATGTATTTCTAAGAAAATATTGAAATACCTTCATTGGTTCTAGGTTAAATATATAATTGTCAAAATGATTTGTGTAGATCTTCTTTGTTTCAAAATTATATTAGAGGTAGCTGTATTCACAGGATAGAAATTTATTCCTGTATTTTTAAGGAACTTAAGTGTTTAACTTCTGATAAATAGTTTCAAGATCAATGAAGTTCATGTATTTTGTTTTAGCTGTTTTATTAGTCTGTGTTTCATAGGAATAAAACATAATTCAGGCCCATGCTGTCCTGTGATGAAAAGAAATATCAATATAATATTTCACAAAGGAACCCAGATGCAAGCTTCCTGGCTCATTTTCCAAGGCTAGCTTTCTACATTCCTGCTAGTAGTTACAAGCATGCATTTCTGTAGATAACAGCCCTACTGTACAACTCCCTTGGTCTAAGGTCAAAGAATTTCAAGCATCATGGGGACTTTTCACTGGTTTTGATCTGTCTTAGACTAAAACATATCTACTTTTTATATTTTTGTTCATTGTCAAAAATGGCATTCTGTGTTTACGAAAGAGAATCCATCTTGTGTGATTATCCTTTATCTTGAGATTATACTATCATTGTATCATTTCTTCTTTCCTTTTCCCTTCCTTTCCATCCTCATACATACCCTTTCTTGCTTTCTTTCAAATTCATGGCCTCTTTTCCAGTAACAGTTTTAATCTGTGTAAATGTAAGAACCTTTTCTTTTACTTTCCCAGGGCTTTTAGAACACAGTGCTACAAACAGGGTGGATTCAAGACATAAACATATTCTCACAGAGTTTAGAAGGCCAGACATCCAACATCAGCATCAGCTGACTTAGTTTCTTGTCCATCCCTCTTCACTTGGCCCTGGAATTTGCCAATTTTATTCTGATGATTAAATTACAGCATGCCTTCACTCAATGTGACTTCTCAGTATATAGCTACCTCTTCTGAATTTCCTAGAGTGGATAGAGAGGCCCATAGTAATCAGGAAGCTCAGGAAAGCTTTAATATTCTTGAGGCTCCTCCCCAAGTTAGTCTAAAGAGAATCCATTGTTGGAGAGAGGAGATTTTCCTGTGTAACTTCATGCAAGCCTGAGAGTTCCAGAGATACACTATGTTGTGCCTTATCACCCATGTTGGGTTGGAATTTTTGGTGATGCAGCTTTCTTAGCATCTGTCATGCTCCTACACATGACCCTGATAAACTCCTGGGCCACCAAACCAGATCTGAGTGAAATACTTTCTTTGGTTTTTGTTAATGTTAATGTCCTTTATTGAGTGAATAGATACTGTTTTGTGCATGTCTCCCTGAGAAGGGTCACACATTATCTCATTTTTAATTTTATTGTGCCTTGAAGACATCATTCCCAAATACGTTTACATTCCTAGCTACATGTCAACTTCACATAAGCTAGAATCATTTGGGAAGAGGGAACTCAGCTGAGACAATGTCCCAAGCAGATTGGCCTGTGGGCAAACCTGTGGTGCATTTTTGACTGATGACAGATATAGGAGGGTACATCTCCCACACTGTGGGCTGTTCCGTTGGTGGGAGGGTGGTCCTAAGTTTTATATGAAAGTAGACTGAACAAGCCATGTTGATACGCAGTTTCCCTCCATGGCCTCTGCATTAGCTCCTGCCTCCAGGTTCCTACCCTGCATAATTTCATGCCCTGACTTCATTCAGTAAGGGATTGTACCAGGAAGTGAAATAAACTTCTCTCCAAGTTGCTTTTGATCATGGTGTTTCATCCTAGCATTAGGAACCTATGACATGGGGTTAGGAGTTAGGATATCAATAAGTCTTGAGTGACATAATTCATGTTATACTCAGACCTATTATGACTAGAAGAAAAGTCTTAAACCAGGTCAGAGTTAATGGCTGAATGGGAAATCAATTAATTACTATTATAGTATCAGTTTCATTATTAAGAATCTTAAAGGACCATTGAAACATTTCATTTTTCTAGAATATTGACTTGGAATAGTCCAGCTGCAGATTTTCTGCATCATATTGTGATTTATTGAATGTTGTAGGATTTAAAAGCTGGAATTCTAGAGGTATTGGTAGATATTAAGAGAATAAGTTAAGATGCACATATGGCCAGAGGAAGGATTATGAACTCAGGTTGGTCCCTAAGGCAAGCAGAGAAATTAGAAAAGAGGTTGAAGTACAACACTGAGAGTATAGGGTGGCTCCACTCTTGGGAAGGGTCAGGCACAATGTGCCATTTTCTACATATTAAGACTATATTTTGGAGACACAAAAATTAGAAGGAGGCAGAGGACTCTACCTCTATCTAGTTAAATGTTATAACAATAAAATAAAAATTAGACTATACCCTTCAAACAATCCACTGAGAAAGGAAAACAGTAATGGCCAATGAGGAGCCCCCAGAGCAGCATGGTCAGACACAGCGGAGTTATTTGAGGGACTATCATTTGCCTGATGAAGGCAAACATGAGCGATAGCTTTCTTCTACTATATATGGGGGTCATTCTTCTGTAAATTAAAATCTAAAAATAGCTTGCTAGATGTTTCATGAAGAGATTGCCTCCCATATATTGTGGGAAGATCGAGATAAGTAAAATGTTTTATCAAATGAAACAGGATGAATCTCTAGAACTAATGACAAATCAGGTGTGTCAATTACTCTGGGAGACCTGGAAAATGTTATACAGTATAATTTTTTATATGCATGGCTTTTCTTTTCAAATAAAGTCCACAACTTTCAAATGGCAAAGACCACTACAGAAAGAATATGTAATTTACAAGAGTCTATGATGGAATTCCTGCAAACATCTACTTTTTTAAACTTTGATATCTTTCTGATTTCTTGGAGTTAAGTGGGTGCTATGGAGTTTATTTCACAAAAGGACTTTTTTTTTTTTTCTACCAGGAATTTCAATTCTTTCTTGGCTTCCCCTGTTAGCCCCCATTCCCATGGGCTTCTTAGACTTCATACCTTAAATCCTTTCTCACTTACATTGTACACTAAAAGTAAATAATCTTGTTTCTGAGTGTTTTCTTCCGTTATACTCTATATGCTATATGCTTTCTTTGAAACCCTCATCAACATACATACCTAAGTTATTTTTAATCTTTGTTTCAAAGGTATCCTGTCTGTTTTGTTTCCTTTCAAATTCCAACTGGCTATCGTGGTATACAGAAAATATATTTGGGAGTACAAAATTTCTCAGATACACACTTTCTAATGTGCACTAAATTTACAGACTCATATCCTTGAGACACATTTCCTGATAATCAAATTTTTAATTATATTGGCAATTGTTTGTGTTAATGAAATTAGTGACTTGCCAATTAGAGCTTAATTTCCATTTCAAAAGAAGCAGAGGGAGTAGACCTTGGGCGCAACACCCAGAGGAAGCTCCACTCCCAGGCTCCCTGAAACTCTCAGGATCAGAGGTGAGGAGGACCCAACATCTGTCCCAACACCGGGAGTAACTGGGACCTGCAGGACCAGGCACACAGGAACTGCTCCAGCAGAGTGGTTCGGGTTCCTTCCGGTCTCTCTGGGCTGGTGTCCTGAGCCTACCTTGGGCCCAGGCTCCACAGCCAGTCCCGCAACACCCAGAGGAAGCTGCTGTACTCCTAGGTGCTCTAACAAGCACAGGGGTCACAGGATCCCAGAATCACAGGGTCATAGAGACTGCCTGACTCTAAGAAGTTCCAATACAACCAGGAACACAGAAGGACTGACTCCAGTCAGAATTAGCAAGGGCAGGTAGCACTAGAAATAACCAGATGGTGGAGGCATAAGAAAATAAACAACACAAACCAAGGTTACTTGGCATCATCAGAACCCAATTCTCCCACCATAGCAAGTCCTGGACACACCATCACACCGGAAAAGCAAGATTCAGATCTAAAATCACTTATCATGATGATGATACAGGACCTTAAGAAAGACATAAATAGCACCCTCAAAGAAATACAGGAGAACACAGGTAAAGAGCTAGAAGCTCTTAAAGAGGAAACACAAAAATCCCTTAAAGAACTACAGGAAAACACAATCAAACAGGTGAA
>JADRCD010231055.1:3085-18597 GCA_019843815.1 Montemys delectorum
TGGACAGCCAGGGCTACACAGAGAAACCCTGTCTCGGAAAAAAAAAAAAGATTTATGTTTAATTATGAGTGTGTGTATTTGTGTGTGTGTGTGTGTGTGTGTGTGTGTAGGTGTTGGATCTGCTCAACTTGGAATTACAGGTAGTTGTGAGCAATTATGAGCTGCCTGGCGTGGATGCTGGGAACTGAACTCAGGTCCTCTACAAAAGCAGCATGTGCTCTTAACCACTGAGCCATCTCTTCAACCCTGATTAGTTTGTTTGTTTGTTTGTTTGTTTTGTTTTTTAGAGGCAGGGTCTCACAGTGTAGACCATGCTAGCCTGGAAGTCATGATCCTCCTGCCTCAGTCTCCTGGCTGTTGAGATTGCACTGTGTGCCTGTGTCCAGCTTTGATAACTTTGTATTGGCATCTTCCATGGGTCTAGCCCAATCCCAAGGCCCTTGGGAGAGCCCTTCCAGTAGAGTTCATGATGTCACCATCGAGAGTGATGTTGAGGTTCCTTAAGATCACACAGGCAATGGCTGAGCTGAGAGATCTGAGTGCTAACATCCATTGCTCTTGGCTCCCAGGGTTCTGCCCTCCTGTGTCCTGTGAGCCCCCTGAGACTGATGCTGGGTTTTGTTTTTATGTGTGTAAGTGTTTTGCCTATATGGGTCTGTGTAGCCCGCATGTCCTTGACACTCAGAGGCCAGGAGAGGACAGTCAGATCTCTTGGAACTGGAGCTACAGACTGTTGTGAGCTGTCACACGGGTGCTAGGGATCGCACTTGGTCCTCTGGAGGTGCAGCAAGCCATCTCACCAGCCCTTCTGACCACTTTATGTGAATCCTTAAAAAAAAATTTTTTTTTCTTTTCCAGTGATGAGGACCAGAAGCTGTTCCCACTGGACTATAGCTGTGTGAGAACTGACAGCCTACCAGAGGCTCAGAGAAGTGGAGGGACTGACCCAAGATGGTTTCACATCCTGGTCTGTCAGACTCCCATTGGGGTATACATTGGTGTTGGTAGTTTGCAGGGTGGCAGAGTGTCTTCTCCCTGAACTGGGCACAACACATTTTAAGGCTTTGAAAAACAATGGTTTAGCACACAGCTTAGCAGAGCCCCTCACAGCTGGATCCCAGCCAGAGAAGGGAAAGGGGGGCTCTCCTGGAGTACTCTGGGTCTGCACCCTGAGTTGGGGCTCCCCACAGGGACTGGGCAGGAAGGGACTGGCCTATCAACAAGGAGGACAGCAAAAGAGTCCAATCAATGCTATCTCTCCAGGCCATGCCTGGCCAGACATTGATTTCTAGCACTGTTGTTAACTCCCTGTTTATGTAACGACTGAACTTTGCACAACCGAACATTTAATGCGCAGAGAGGGCCCGTTGCCATGAAAACCAGGCTACACTGACAGCCGGGACGCAGCCCTATCCCTGGTTTATTGGCCTGCACAGAATGTATTTTAACCTTGATAAGTCAATAACTTTTTATACAAAAGGAAATCTGCCAGGAGGGCTTAGGACCCACTGGCCTCTCCCGGTCAGAGGGGAGGTGCAGCAGCTGGTTTTAATCCCCTGGAAATCTCTCTGCCACTCACAGGCCTGGCCTGCAGACACCAGCGCCTAGCTGGGGGGTCGGGCAGGGACCACCCTCACTTCCAGCCTCTTGGTTACTGAAAGCCTCCAGCCAAGTTGGAAACAATCACTGGAAAAGAGACCCGGGAAGGCTCAAATTCCAGCTCCACCTTCCCACAACCTTGAGTGAGGCCAAGGTCATCAAAATCCACACCGGTAACCCAACCAGTGAGTCTTCCCCATGGCCTTGTGCCAGGTTTACAGATTTAAAAAAAAAAAAAAAAAAAATCAGAAGTATGGAGGGTCGGGGAGGGGTGGCTGGTCACGGTGACCCAAAGGGGCTGCGATTGTCATTGTCTCATGTATTTTACAGCAGGATCTGTGCCTGTATTCTCATTATTGTCTTGAGATGGCCAAAGCTGAGGCCAGTACCCCCAGCTTCCAGTTGTGCAGACTGAGGCCCAGGGAAACTGGCTATCTCATACAGGAATCTATCTATAAAAGGGCTGCTCTTATAGGCATGTCAATGCTAAGCCCTGTGCGCCTCCAAACTCAGAAACTTAAACACAGGAATAACACACACACACACACACCCAAAGCTGTCGGTCAGCTCTTGGACTCCGTAGACATCACTAGCCAAAGGCGGCACAGTGCTTTACCTCCTGAATTTGCCTCAGAATTCTCTTCAAGAGAGAGTTGTGTTCCAAATGGAACCACATGCCCCTCAAGGCCTCTGTGTTCAAGTTCTACTCTGTCCCAAATTTGCCGTGTGACCTTGGGCAAGTGCCTTCCTCTCTCTGGAGGTGATCCGAAGTGATATAGCACGGGAACATTACGGTCTCTGGGATTCCCAGAGAGTCCTCACATCTTGAAGCCTGACTTCCCATTCGAACTCTGCTCTCTTCTCAGAGCCCCTGAACTTTTTCCAACTCCAGCAAATACTGACCCAGAACCCGGGAAAGCAGGGTAGCTGAGTGAGGCAATGCCACCTCTAGGGGTTCTGACAGATGGCTGCTAGGTAGGGAAGGTAACTTCTGATGAGGAAGTATCTTGGCTTCTTTTCTGTTATGATCGACAAATGCAACCTGTTTCCACTCCATCTATCAGAAAGGAGAGAGGGAGGGGGGAGGAGAGAGAGAGAGAGAGAGAGAGAGAGAGAGAGAGAGAGAAAGAGAGAGAAGGGCTTTCTGGTGAGAGTTCAGCTTGCTTCCACACATCTTAATACAATCCCAGATCCCCTGCCTAGGGAATGCTACTCACAGTGGGCACCTCTTCCTGCCTTAAGAAAATCAAGGCAGTCCCCTAACACGTCCATAGGCCAACCTGATCTTCTTCATCCCCCATCAAAACCCCTCTCCCTGGTGGTTAGGTCCTATCAAGGTGGAGTGGCTGGTTTTGTGTGTCAACTCGACACAAGCTGGAGTTATCACAGAGAAAGGAACTTCAGGTGAGTGAGGACAGGCCTCCATGAGATCCAGCTGTAAGGCATTTTCTCAATTAGTGATCAAGGGGGCGAGGACCCATTGTGGGTGGTGCCATCCCTGGGCTGGTGGTCCTGGGTTCTATAAAAAAAGCAGGCTGAGCAAGCCAGGGGAAGCAAGCCAGTAAGCAACATCCCTCTATGGCCTCTGCATCAGCTCCTGCTTCCTGACCTGCTTGAGTTCCAGTCCTGACTTCCTTTGGTGATAAACCGCAATGTGGAAGTGTAAGCTGAATAAACCCTTTCCTCCCCAACGTGCTTCTTGGTCATGATATTTTATGCAGGAATACAAACCCTGACTAAGACACAAGGTGACATCTAAAAGTAGCCAAGGTAGTGGGTAGGAGATGTCTAGGCAAGGAGACAGATGTTTGAGCTGGGACCTGAACTACACTAAGCCAGAGGTGCAGAGAGCCTCTTGAGGGGAGGTGGGAGGGTGCAGAGGCTGCCAAGCTTGGTGGGCAAAGATGTGGCAGGCAGGAAGGGGCCGGAGGGGTGAGCTATGGTGAGGGAGTGACTAGGAGGTCCATCCCTGAGGCAGCCTGAGTCTCTTCATTGCAGCCTGTAGTTTGCCAGTGCCCTGGTCTCTACCCATCCCTTTTGCCTGCCCATCCCCCCCCCCCCGGGCTCCACGTCCTGGGGGGTGGGGCAGGTGAGTGACAAGGTTACCAGGGTTCCCTTCCTCCCCCTTTCTCCCCGAGAAGCATAAAGAGCTCTTTCTTTTCTGCTTATTAATAGCTCTGATTAAATTATCTCTGAAAAACCTACATGGTGTGCACCAATGGGGGCTCAGCTCCCTCCCGGCTCTGGCCTAGATTAGAGCAACCAGGGCAGGTGAGGCGACTGGGGGGCGGGGTGGGAGGCTGAGGCCTCCTGCTCCCATGCCAGAATCCAGGCTGGGATCTGCCTGCTCAGCCCTGGCTCAGCCTCTGACTCACTGGGCCCTTCTGAGCTCCGCACGGGGTCTTTGCATTGGCCTCGTCCCCTGCCAAGGTCCCCTTACCTTTCTTTCCCCTTGGCTATTTATTGCTCCTGCCCACTGCTCACAGAGGGCCATCAGTGGCCAGTAGGATGTCTCTTGCATCACCTGCCCCACACTGAGGGCAGCACCTGCTCCAGGTGCTCCTTCCATGGTACCCTGCATCAATCCTGTTCACTCCCTTCTTAGGGATCACAGGAAAGCTGCATTCCTTAGGACCAGGATAGTTAGAATTTGCTGAATTTGTGGGGAAATAGCAATGGAAGGGGATAACCAGGGACCCCATAGTGAGAGCAGAATTAACCTCACACATCATGAATCTGGCCTCACGGGGAACTGAGGCACAGAGGAACTGGATCACATAAAGGTACACACCCATCAGTCTGTCTCCACTCCCCACTTTTCATGTTCATCCTTTACCAGAAAACTGAGTCCCCTTTAATTCCAGCAGTTATAGGGGGAAGGGGTAGAGAGACAGGCAGATCCTTGTGAATTCGAGGCCAGCCTGGTCTACATTGAGAGTCACAGGCCTGCCAGAATATACAGCGAGACCTTGTCTGAAAAAAAAAAAAAAAAAAAAAAAAAAAAAAAAAGAGAGAGAAGAGAGCTCACACTTATATCCTAGCACTCAGCGGGAGGAGGTAGGGAGTTTGCCTTAAGGGCAGCTTGGGCTATACAGCAAAAACTATTTGAAAGAAAAAAATCTGAGCCATCTCATTCATTCATTGGGTGAGGGAATCAACAGTTGAGTGCCAACTGTTTGTAGACCTGTGCTAGGGAGCCCTGGGGAGCCTCAAGCTTAGAGGAAAACAGACAAATATCAAACAAGATGTAGCAGAGGTTCACAGACCTTGCTTCACGGTAGGTGGGAGTCAGGAAGGCTGCCCAGAGGAGGAGGCTCACTACCTGCAATCTGAAGGAGGAGCAAGAATTGTCTACGTGGAGGGAGGATCCTCTAGGTAAAAGGGACAGCATGTGCAAAGGGCTTGGGGAGGTAAGAGGGTCATCCGAGGAAGGATGCTCATGCACTTCAGCAAGATTGAAATGTAGGGTTGTCTTAGTTAGGGTTCTTCTAGAGTCACAGAACTTAGTCTCTATGTAGTAAAGGGATTTATTGATGACTTACAGTTTGTAGTCCAACTCCCAACAATCAACTCCAACAACAGTCGAGGCAGCAGCTGTGAATGGAAGTCCAAGGATCCAGCAATTGCTCAGTCCCACAAGGCAAGCAGGCGAAGCAGAGAGAGCTTTCCTTCTTTCAATGTCCTTATATACGTCTCCAGCAAAAAGTGTGGCCCACGTTAAAGGTGTGTGCCACCACACCTTTAACCCCGGATGACCTTGAACTCAGAGCTTTCTATGTTAATCCTATGGGATTCGTAGCCACTATTCCTCAAGGTCTCCATGCCAAGATTCAGGTCAGAAACTTGTATCTCTCAGCCTCCAGATTAGGGCCACAGGTGAGCCTTCTAATTCTGGATTGTAATTCATTTCAGATGTAGTCAAGTTGACAACCAGGAATAGCCACTACAAGGGTCTTACAGGAATGTCGAGGGAATAAGCTAACTCCTAGTTCCCAGTGTTCAGGAGATGGCCGGCCTGGAGGTCCTGAGGGCCACAGCAAAGGAATTTTAGCATAGTCTCTAATCAGATCATGTTAGTGTTGGTGCAAAAGCCAAGACTATGAGGGACGGTGACTGTGAATGTGCGCAGTGGAAACTTAGTTCTTTGGAAAGCCAGTTGGATGATGTTTTGCTGGGGCAAACGTGTGAAGGAACCGTGCGTTAAAGTGGACACAGGTATGAAAGACTACGGCAGATGCTTGAAGGAATGTTTCACTGAAGCAGACACTGGAGAGAGGGTGTTCTGCTAAAGCAAGCATGTGAAAGGACTCGTGATGAAGGATTCTTTGCTAATGACCACATGTATCGGTCTCCCTTACATTGCCTAGTTGAGCTGCATTTGTCGGGACCCCATAGAGAGAAACGCACCAAAAAACTTCTGGTGGTGTGCTGCAGTTTCCTGCCACTTCTGAGGACTGGGGCTGAGGTAAGACATGTGAGGACACGTGATGTTTGGAGGGTGTAAATAGGACGCAAGTACAGCCAGCTGTGCAATACTTGTTGGTCTCGAGTCTTCGCTGAACTTCTCTTCCCTGAGAGAGGCACAGCCAAGAACTTCTGCTGGTCCTTCCCGCTGACTCAGCGGAGGCTGAGGCTGTCTCTGCTAGGTCTGTCAACCCAACTCTACTGAACTGGACTGCCAGCCGGTGTATCCATAAAGTGTTTGCGAGTGGATCAAGCTGGTACTGCCTGCCAACCTGTGAACTGAACTGCCGACTTCAAGACAACACAGATGGGAGCTGCTCCAAAGAACCTTTCTGAACAGGTCCTCTTCTCTCATTATCTTTTCTTTTCCACTACCTCTGCTGGGTGGTGGGCTACCGGGGAGGGGGGTGGGGTGGGGGGGTGGTAAGGAGTTTAAGAACCATCATTAAAAATAAGTTTTGAAATAATTAAAGTTACAAATGTGTATTTGGAGACATACATAAAATAAAGGCCCAAGCCAAGCATCTCCAGGGCCTTCAACTGCTCGCAAGACACTCTCTATTAACACAGCTCCCTCTGAGCCCACTGCCCCCCAGAACCCATCAATAACACCTCACAAACTCCCTGATCTTTAGAGACAGACACCCCCTTCAAATCTCACCCCCTAGCTGCCCTCTTTCACCCCCACCTGCACCATTTGGGAATCACACCAGGTCTTTGGGAAGCTATTGATTCACACTAGGAGAAAGTTGACAAAGAATTTGGGCCCAGAAAAGGGAAGAAATGTTCAACCAGGTCACACATTGTCAATCCGTAGCTGCCTGCTGAGGGGTGCAATAAACCAAGGTGGAGGGCTCCAGTTCTGTCATTGGGTGACCTTGGACAAGTCCCGCAGCCCTCTTCCCATACAAGATGTGGGTAGTAATTCTATCTGCACGGCACAGGTTCTCTGTGAAGGTAAAAGGGCTCTGAAACGTGAATAGCACAAGGTTGATCATAAGGAGCTGTAGCGGTGACCTACAACAGAGAATCTCAGGCTTACAGAAGGCTGGACTCAGCTTGGCCCACTGTTCACCTTAACCCCACCCCTCTCTTTTCCTAGACTTTTGTTGTCATTGTCTTCTACCATCCTAGGCCTGAATCTGGTCTCCTCACCTGTCCTTGCCCTGGGTCCTGCCAGCGAGTCGCCTGGGCAACTCGCCCTGACGTCAGGGCAGCTCTGGCAGCTGGCCCAGGGGGGAAGCAGCTGGCAGCTGATCGTGTTTCCAGGTAAATTCCCACCCCCACCCACACTCCGGGAGCAGTGAGAGGCCTGGATGAAGGACAGGCAGCCGAGAAATACAACCAAGTACAGAGGCAGGCTGGAGCTAATGGAACCTCATTCACAGTGCTGATCTGAGACCCAAAACAGGGCCAGCTTCTGCCCCAGATAAGGAGTGTGTGGCCTACTTGGGCCTGCCCTGGAGGTCCCTTGCCAGTGCCTCTCCCAGGTTCTAGTTAGGGGTTGTTCGGCTCCTGAAAGTAGGTTAAGGCCTAATTGTAATCCACACAAAACCCTGGATACATTCACCAGCCCTCTAGGATGGAGGACCACCACTAACAATCATATCTGGTGTTCTTTCCTGGCCCCAACAACACTCAATACAGAGGGGATTAAGATATCTTGTCTTCTCCTTTTACAGACACCAAGCCTTGAAGATAAACAGCCAAGGTCAACCGCAAGCAAGGTTCTGGGAAGACTCCAGGCATCACTAAGATAAAGCCCCTACAGGGGCTGATGGGGCTATCTGTTTGATGTTTTATACTTCTGCAGGGGTCCTGCAGAAGTTCTGTCTGGAAAGCTAGGTGTCCAACTTCTTTTGTGACAGATATTTTAACAATGTAGGAAACTGTGTCTCCCAGGATCCAGTTTCTCTGTTACCTGGGGGCTGTCAGGCAAATAAGAATAGAAACGCCTAGTTAGTTTTAGGTGATACCATGCCTCAGTTTCCCTACCTGTTAAGTGGAAGACAAACCGGAGCCTCACTGGGTATGGTGGTTTGTGGTCATAGTTTCTGCACTCTGGGAGCTGAGGCAGGAGGATGGCTTGAAGCTAGGAGTTTGAGACCAACTGAAGCAACATAGAAAGTACGGGTGCCTGCCTCCCGTGGTCAATGTATACATCTGTGAGATGGAGCTGACCAAGGACTCAGCATGTGGTTTGTGCTCCATAGATCTCAGCCCTCACTGATGCCCAAAACTCCACCACCATCCCCAGTCTCTGCATGGAAAAGGCAATCGGGACGCTTCATGTCTTTTCATCTTAGTTTCATCTGTAAACTGAGAACAAGTGCTAAACATCAATGTTCTCCTCTGTAAAATGTAGGTCATAAAGCCGATTTCACAGTTTTGAAATTTAAGTGTAATATGCACTTTGCTCTGTGTGTGTGCGAGTGTGCATGTTTAGGTTGTCCTAAGGTTTGATGCTGGGTCTTGCAAACATGTGCACCCTTTACCATTTAGTGGCACTCCAACCTATTTTTACTATCTTTAACACAGTACTCATAGGGCCTGTTCCAAGAGTAAACGAAATAATGCAGATGGTACACTTAGCATAGTACCTACCCTCAAACAGGTACTCGGTGAATAAGATTCCTGCTTTTCAAGCCTAGGTCTTCGACAAAGGGACTACAACAACCAGCATGCCTTGCGCTTCCAATTGGGACTCCTTCGCCCGGTGTTAGGCTCGCAGCATGCCGGAAGTTGTAGTCCTCCAGGAGCAGGCCCCGCCTTGTCCCCTCTTGGGGAAAGAGGTTGGAGAGCCGCCCTGCCGGCCTTTGAATTTTGCCGCGAAAAGCGCGCGTGGCGGCCCCCGGCCCCGCCTCGCCGAGGACGCGGCGCCGCGTCACCGTGGTAACCGCCTCTCGGCTGCAGCTGATTGGGCGGTGACGCGGGGGGCGGGCCGGGGGCGAGACGCAGCGGCCGCAGCGGGCGCCCGCGCCTGTCAGTCGTGCCGGAGCAGCGGACAGCATTGCCGGGCCGGCAGCTCTGCGAAGAGGCTGCGCGCGCCGGCCAGGCCGGGCGGAGAGGCGGGCCCGAGGCTAGGCGAGGGTGCTGGGCAGCGCGAGGCTGCGGCCCCAGGAGCCCCACGAACCGTCCCGGACCACGGGCACCGGAGAGACCGGCGCGCCGCCTCTGCTGCGGCACTCGAGCACCACGCCGGGTGCGCGGCTCTCCATCCCCAAGTGTGCCCTGCGCCAGTTGGATCTGCTGGTCCTCAGCGCCAAGGCCCGCGAGGCTGCATCCCAGCCTCTGCCGCTCGCTGCGGCTGCCTCTGCCGCTGCTCGCCGGCTTCCCCTCCCCCCACACCCGGGGCTCGGAGCAGGAGGAGGAGGGGCCGGTTCGTTCTCGGCGCTGCTCTCTGCAACCTGCGGGGGCCGGTGCACGCCGGGCGAGGAGCCCGGGCCGCTGCAGGTGCGTGCAACCCTCGGAGGAGACGGACTCTCCACCTCTGGGCAAACCCGGGAGCTGCAAGCGGAGGGCGGGCGGGCAAGCGAGAGGAAGCAACAAAGACAGGCTGCAGCTGGGGCTGGCGAGAGGGGCCGCGGCCGCCGGCCTCCCAGCGCGGACGGAGAGGGCGCCCTGGGAGAGGCGCGGGCAGAGCTGCAGCGGTGAGCCGGGCCCCGAAGGGAGGCGCAGCGCCTCCCGCCGGATGTGTGGAGCACAGTCTCCTGCGAGGATGCGCCGCCTGAGCGCGCGAGCGGCCGGGGTCCCAGGCGGACGCGACCGGTGCTGAGAGGGAAAAAAAACCCTTTCCCGACTTCGGACGGCGCTTCCGGACGCAGGGATCGCCTTGACCGATAGCTCCCCTTTCCACAAGAAGAAAGGCATCGGCCCCCTAAGGGGGCCTCCCTCGGGCAATCTTTATCACTTCTACATGGCCGCAACCTGCAGATCGGAGCGTCGTGGCCTCTAAGACTTGGTGCCCTCCGCCCGCCTGGCTGACACGGTGAGTTGCGGGGTGCAGAATTTTGGGTTTGAGCTAGGGACAGCTCCTCGCAACCGGGTAACCTGAACTGGCCCTAAAAGGGCCCTAGGCTGGGGACAGCAATGCTACTTGTCCACCCCTGTCCTGCCCACATAACTTATTTGGACTGGTTGGAGTGGAGGGTGTGCACCCTCGGTGGGCATTCTACTGGCATCGGCTTCTGTCAGAGGAAAGGTCACCCCACCCATGAAGCTAACAAAGGTGGTGTCTCTGTCCTCTGGAAATTCTGGGGGAATCTTGTACTTTTTTAGAGATTGATTGGGGGTAGCCAGGGTCGGCCAACATGGAGGGTCTACAAAACAACCTCTGGGATCTTAAGGAGCCAGAGATCAGAGATGTGGAGTCCCAAAACTTCTGTCTGAGGATCGTGTCTTTCTAGGCAAGACATTTGTGTCTCTATTGTTACAAATAACTCACAAAGACAGCATGTTCCCAATGGGTTACATGTGACGTCACTGCCCGACCTTTGATGTCACCAGAATTGTGACAACACAGCAGGCTTTGAGCGGAATGCCTTGGTCTAGTAGAAGGTGAAGGCCAACTCCCCATCCTCCCCACCGAAACCTATGACCTAAATCCCCACTCGAGGTGGGGGAGGGAGGCAGTGCCAGCTGTCCCTGCCCCTAAGGACAGGTGTTCAGAATTCTGCCCATGTCTCCTGCAGCGACTCCCAGATAGAGCAACCTCCCACTTTTAGGTAGGATGCTCAAAAGGAGGCCCCCATGAACCCTACCATGTACCCAGCCAGCAGCTGAAGTTCCCAGGGCCCCCAGAAAAAGGTGGGCTTCAGCCTGCAAAAGGCTGTTCTCTCGAAAAGGTGACTGTCCTGCCTGAGCCAGAGAGAGAGAGAGAGAGAGGAGACCTTCCTGGTGTATGTGTGTGTGTTTCTGTGCCTGTCTGTGTCTGTGTGTCCGTGTGTGTCCATGTGCATCTGTGTGTGTCTGTGTGTGTGTGTTTGTGCATGTGTGTGTCTGTGTCTGTGTGTCCGTGTGTGTCCATATGCATCTGTGTGTGTCTGTGTCTGTGTGTCTGTGTGTGTGTATCTGTGTGTGTGTGTCTGTCTAAGTTCAGGGAACTCCCCTGCCGTTCAGCCCCAAGCTGAGGGACCATAGTTCAGCTGGAACTCTTGCCTAAGCCATTCCCCTTCTGACATTTAAGATGATTTTGACAAGCAGTGTGATAGATGCTTATTAAGCAAATGCTGGGCAAGGCAGAGCTAAGGTCTGAGTATGCCTGTCTCTGTCAGGCCAGGGGGATAGGTGGAGATGCCGAGACTCCCCCAGTCCCAGCACACTCTGGCAGCAGCTCTGTACAGTGTAGAGCCCAGAGAACTCCCAGGCCATACCCTGCTTATTCTCTTCTGCCCATCCCAGCAATCATTGCCAGGACCAGATAAGGGTGAGATAGCCACAGTCAAGTTTTTAGGAAGGAGGTTGAAGAGGCCGGTGTCATTGCTCCCGTAGTGTGTGTGTGGGCGGCGGGGTGGTAGGTGAGACGGCATTCTGAGAAACCTGGTTTCTCTGCAGACCATTTTACAGCCTCCGCCCGAGCTCTTACATTAACAGGTCAATAAATACCAGGTGGAGGGCTGCTTTGGGGGTTTGATGGGGTGAGCCAGCTGAAGGGGTTTCCTTACACACAAAGCTTCCACGGGCAGCGGTACAACAGCAGATTGGTGGGGGGAGGCTGTGGGCACAGGGCTGTTTGCCCGGCCTCTCGACACTTCCCAGCTTAGAAACAAACTTGGAGTGTGCGCCAGAGATACACACACAGGCGGTTGGAGGCCCTCTGTGGAGTATTTACACTCCCTCAGCCAAGGCGGAGGGAAAGGCTGTCAGAGTTGGGCAACTCCTTCTGTTCCTTTCCCTCCCTCCGCTCCCTGGGCTTGGCAGTGAGCGCCAGACGACAGGCAGGCAGGGGGAGTTGCCAGTTTACCCAGCGTCTTCCGGAGTGCCAGGCATTTTTCAGCATCTCAGTTGCTGCTTGGAGTGGATTGTGCTGTGACCCATTTTGTGGATTAGAAACCTGAGGCTCAAGCCAAGGTCGTGATGGTCTTTTCAAGCCAAAGAAGTGATGGTGCGCAGCCAGGCAGCTCTAGTGGGTTGGCCTCAGCACGTGCGCACACCCACCCCCAATTCAGAATCTCCAGGACTCGGGCAGAGGGGAGGTACCCCTGCCCAGGACAGGTTCCTGGGTGTGAGACAAGACCAGCTGAGCACAGTGGCAACTTCTGCCAGGCCTTGTGAGCCCAGCCCATTCCCTTCCACCTGCTGGGCTACTTTCTGTAGCCCTGGGAGGAGGACTATATAGCATGGGATAGTGAAAAGCCAGCCTTCTTCATGTGTGATGGCCCTGGGCCACCCAGAGCTCCTGGCAGGCTCTCCTGGTGGAAGGCAGGTTTATAAATGGCAACAGAACTTTAAGGCAGTGGTGGGGCTGCCTAAGGAAGTTGGCACATGAGTCCCCAAAGGGGCAGATAGAAGACCAACACACCGAATGAGTGATTCAGAGCTGTCTGAGGGTTGAATGGGGCAGGGTGGCACTGAGGTGTCCTGTGTTCTGGGGTCTCAGCTGACAGGGCAGATGTATGAAAGAGGACCACTCCTGCAGCATCTTCCTAATTCCTAAGCCCCGCCCCCTCCAAATGCGCCCCATCATTAGCACTTACCCAACGCCTGACCTCTGGAACCTTGCAGTTGCTCTGAACTAAGTATAGACCCTGTCCAGTTCCTTGATACCTTTGATGAGAAACTTGAAGCTCCCCCTTACTTTCCCAGGTGGGGTTTATGGCAGAGAACCAGGCTGGCATGGTTGGGTCTGGGACTGACTGCTTTTGTGATCGAGTTGCTTGGCTTCGAGTCTGAGCCGTGGTTTCCTCATCTGTCAGAAGGAGCTACAAGCAGCGTCCCGCTGCCCAGGGGCGTGGTGAGGATTCCGTGAGGGCTTAGCACAGGCCAAAGCCTACAGTAAGTGTTCCATAAATGTAGTTTATACCTGCTATTAGCGTAATCCCCGGCTCTCCCAGTGTCTCAGAGCTCAAAGCCGAAGACCCGGTTCCTAGGCGAGGGTCCCTAGCCTTCCGGGCGCCTCTGCAAGGGGGCTCCCACGTGGTGAGCCTACATGGAGAGCACACGTGGCTCCCAGCTGAGTATCAGGGGCTCTGGGGCCTGGCCAGGGCGTCCTCCCCAACCTCCCTCCCTCCTGCCCACTCTTGCTTTGCCAACCCTCCCCAGTCAGAGGAAGCAGGCAAGCAGCTCGTATTCATGAACCGTAATTCAATCAGGCAGCGATTCCTTGGGGCTGGGCGGGGGCGAGAACGAGGAGGCGCGCACAAAAGGGCCGCTTTATTACCTCCCGCGGGCCGGGAATTGCTGCTCTCTCCCAGCACCGGCCGGAGCCGCCTTTATTGTGTTAACCCATTTGCGTGTCAAGAGCTATTGTGCGCTTTCTCGCCGCCTGTGCGGTGCGGCCGAGGGAGGAGGGCTGCGCTGCCGGCCGGTCACCTCCGCGGGCGCCGCCCGCCGCCCTGATTGGTTGCTAAGCGATTTGCATCCAAGGTAATCACTTTTATCTCAGAAGGATGTCGACTATAATTATAAGCTACTGACATCTTTTGAAATCTGCCTAATGACTATTTTAGTCTGCCCGGGCTGGGGGTGGGGAGGGAGGAGGCTGCCGGGGGTGTGCGTGCGCGCATTCCTTCCACCTGGACCTCTGTTGAGAAGCAGCTGAGCGCCTACTGCCTGCCTCAGACAAAAGGCAAGCCTCGACTGTGGCTGGTGGGGCGCCCCTACTCACCCCTGGTGGACTTAGTGCCATTTCAGAGATGGGAAAATAGAGGCCTCAGAAGGAGCCAGGTGACCGATAGATATCTCAGTCCTTCTAACCTGTTTCGCTGGGGACACAGGATATGTGTATGCCTTGTGATCACACAGCCAGGGAGTGGCAGAGGGAGGACAGCGGGTCCCCATAGTCAGGGTGGGGGTGGGGACACGGGCGATGGGGTGAGTGGAACCGGGCTAAGATTCCTTTGCCCTATCTCTAGTGCCCTTGGGTAGACGCTTCGCCTCGGCCTTGGCAGGGCGAGCTGGTGTGGCCATGATTGCAGTATCCTCAGAGCAAATCTGCAGGCAATGGGAACCCTGGATTGGGCAAGAGCGAGGCTGGAGGGAACCCCAAGTGTGAAAGACTGTAGCTGTTTAGGGAGGGCCTTGGAAGAGACCAAGAACCTGCCCAGCCCAGCATGCATGAGGCATGGCTGGGGAAGGACCACCTATGGGGTGGGGGTCCTGAGTAAAGGAGGGAGAAGCTAGTGGGAACATGGGAGGGTAAGCTCAAGGTTCGAGCTAATGGCTCTGTGTGGTTCAAGGGAAGAGAGGCTTTATCCATGGTCTAGGATCTGGGGAGTTCAACAGGGGACCTCGTGCGGGGTCCTTAGGCCTGTGTGGGGTAGAACCCTGGTTCCTATCCTCATTGTAGGTATGTGTGTTTCCTGACAGATTGGTTACCCTCATGGGCCTCAGTTTCCTGATTGGTTTATTGGCAATAGCAGTTCTCCCATGGGCTTGTGGGTAGAAAAATTTTGAGTGTACAGGGCACGCTCTGGAGTTGTAAGGATGAGTGAGCTAGGCTAAGGTCCTGGCCAGTTACCTTGGCTCCACAGCAAGCCATTGCCCCAGCCCCAACAGCTGTTTGTCCCCCACCCCAGCTCCTGTTATTTTGTAGAGGCCCAGGGGACAAAGGCCTGGGAGGTCAGGAGGTGAGGCCTGAGGAGCTGGCTGTGAACAGGCTCCCAGGGACAAGGACTCAGACCCAGAACTTAATGACCGAGGGTATGTGGGGAAAGGGGCCTCCCTGGAAGGAGGGAGGCCAGCCGTCAGCTGTCTGCTTCAGGATTTACTTCTGGCTAGGGCCGGCCGCCTGGCAGAGCCCAGGCTGAGCTTGGCACTGACTGAGGCAGAGGCAGCAGCTTCAGGCCACATATCCTTGCCATCTGTGTGACTACAGGCTCCTAATCTGTCAGGTGGATCCCTGCCTGAGAGGAAGGGTGCGAGGCCCAGGGCTAAAATGAGAGCGGCCGAGTGTCGAACAGGAACAGCCGTTGCCCAGCCAGAGGGCTTCGCTGCTCCTGGCACCTGAGACCCAAAGGTGGTATCTGAGGGAGAGGCTTAGACTCTAGATCAGGCTAACAGCCACAGTAAAGGTGTACAACGTGTATGGGTTACTGTGCCAGCAAGCCAGGTCAGGTGGGCGGATGCCCCTGGGAGCCTTAGCTCTCAAAAAGCATACAGGGACCCACAGGTGGAACCTTAAGCCAGGGAGGGCCTCACGGGGGGGGGGGGGGGGGGGGGGGTCCTCGCTGGCTTTCAGGCTCGTCTGTCATGAGAACCACTGTAGACATCCGTGTTCCAGCCCGAGCTTC
>JADRCD010231055.1:18997-34605 GCA_019843815.1 Montemys delectorum
GGCTTTGGTCTTTCTAGTACTCATTTAACTAACTCCACTGTTGCCCCACTAAGGGCGGTTTATCCTTGTGTAAGTGAAGAAGTGAGGCTCAGCAAGGTGAAAGGCAAATCTAAGGCCAGGGCCACATCACAGGTGAGCATCCACAGAGGTCTTCCTCCGAGGAGGGTGAGGCTGGGCAGGTTGTCCTGGTGAGATGCCTGAGCAGGAGCTGAGGCGGATATGGGAGAGTAAACCATCTTTTCATGTTTTACGCAGCCTTGAGCAAGTTGCCCCCTGTCTCAACCCAGATGCAACCGCATCCTCTGTAAGGCTGTGAAATGTCAAGGATGGTAAGGCCTGGCTCCCTTCTGCCAGGGTGCCCTTGGCAGACATTGCCAATCAATTGCTGCCCTCTTCCCCTGCCGAGTTCTTTTCCTGACCTTGGACTCTTTCCAGCACTCCGGGCAGCTAGTGCCAATCAGTCATCGGGGCCTATGGGCTGAAACAGGTCGGGTGCCCAGCCTTAATGCACTTGGGGGGGGGCCCTCTATGTGGTTCAGGGGGCCAGGGGAATCACAGCTGGAGATTCTGGGGGACCTTCTTTGAGTGTAGGGGTTGTTCCAAAATTGTTTAAGCATGAGGGTCTACCAGCCATGCACATTCCAAAGCGCTGGTAGCCTGGAACTTATTTACTGTTAGTGTTTGCTGAGCTCTTCCTGGACACCCGTTGGGCACCCAAGTGCTTCTGAAGAGCTCAGGCCATTTCAAAGATAGAGAAACTGAAGTTCAAGCTGAGTAACATAGCTTACCCACTTCAGACCTGGGACTCAAAGGCCATAGCCTAGGGGTGTCGGGCAGGAGTGACAACCTTCTGAGCAAGCTGTCACTTGCTTTGAAGCCTTAAGGGTTTCTGCTAGGCGTGCTCAGCTCCTGCTCAGGCATCTTGCTAGGCTAGCGGAGTGTGGGCAGGACTGCTCACATCAAAGGACCATCAGGGTGTGGCCAGATGTCACTGGGAAGGGATTAACTGGTTTTGACCTGTGGTTGTGGCAGTTCTGAGCAGAGGAGCAAAGAAGTCCCATCTAAGTATCTAGCACCTCCTCCAACCAGGGTGCTGTGCTTGGTACTACCTGCTTCTGGGCTGCTGGAATCCTCTGACGGGAGTGCCTGGTAGACATCCAAGAACTGTTGAGTGCATACATGTGTGTTTAGAGAGCAGAGATGTTCCTGAGTACCCTGGGGGTCCAGCTGGAATACCCAGGCCTGGCAGGGGAGTGGCTGGAGAGGAGGCTTAAGCAGATACCTAGGGCAGAGGCCCTCTCAGCCCTCCACAGCCCTAATGTCTGTCCCAGAGGCCTCTCACCGGCTTCTGCTGTGCAGCCTGCACCTGAGCAGCCTCGCCCAGAGGACAGTGGGCCTAGCACTTGGGGGCGGGGTGGGGGGGATGAAGGATGAAGGTTCGTGACCATTTTTTAACTCAATAAAGGGAAAGACAAGCTGCAGGCTGCAGGCCGGAGATATAATTAGTCCGCAGCAGTGGCGCTTTCTTGATTTAGCTTCTGAGAGAACAAGACAAGGGTGTGATACCCAATTAGCAGTGACATCTAGTCGGAGCCTCAATAGCGGAGATAGCAAGCTGTTTTTATGACTTTTCTCTCCCAGCGTGGAGCGGGCAGGGGAAGGTTCGTCAGGATCTTATTTCCTTCATCATGGGACAATTATTAGTGTTCTCCGGATGTCCCAAAGCCAAATGAAGCATTCGTTAACCCAAACAACCGAGCATTCGCTGGGCAACAGCTAGCGAACTCCTGGGCAGTAGCTGGAGCCCCAGACCAGCATCAGGAGCCCAAGGATAGCAGGAGGGCACAGGTCCCTCGTTCTCTGGAAGCCTGTGTGTGGGGAGGAGGGTGAAACACACAAAGCCATTAGTTTGGCAGAGCTGACTGACTCAGGTCCTTGAGAGAGTCTTGCCACCTGCCTTGGTTTCCCTACTTGCTCCCCCTAGGTGGAGGCTGGGCTAATTCCTCTGGGGATGAGAGTGAGTCTGTCTGGCCTCTGGCAGCTCTTCCTGGCACCACTTTCCATCTCTCCTGCCAAGTAGGCTGGAGGCTCTGGCTCCTCGGCCCTGCACCTGCAGATTACACTGTGGTTAAGAACCCCTCCCTCCCCATCATGGCGCGCAGCACCTACCCTGCCACCGGGGTCCAGTTTCTGGCAGGATCTGACTACAATTAGCCCCATCTCTGTCCTTACTGCCCTGTGATGCAGGTGCCCAGCATTACCCCAAGGCCTCACCCAGTTGTCTGGCTGCCCTGGTAAAGTCCAAGAGGGTTATGTAGAGGAGGAACTGATCTTGCCACTGTCTCTCTTTGTCCATCTGTCCGTCCGTCCATCCATCCATCCATCCACCTACCAGGCCTCAGTCCCAGGTTCCTGGGCTGCCATCTCTCCTGTGGAATCTTGCCTCACCCCACCCTACAGCTCCTGTCTGTCAGTGTGGAGCCTTCCACTCACGGTTCAGACGACTGACAAATCCAGCCATGCAGAGTGGGAGTTTAATTGCAGACAGTTTTTACGGATCATGGGCCCATCTGTGCTACCATATGCAAAAGGGGAAAAAAAAATCCCCTTCTTTTTTTTTTCCCCCTCCCTCTTCCCACTGCATTCCCAAACTAAATCAGAAATACTGTCAGAGGTTTTGGGCTGAAGCCAGTGTAGAACTGGGGTTCATCGTGGGAACTTTCTGGGGGCATGAACCTGGCAAGGCCAGTGTATCCCAGAGGAGTGTATCCCAGTGTATCCCTTGACAGTGGGCAGGATGGCAGAGGCTTGGCCAGCTGCTCCATACCCCACCAGCTTTTCTTACATGTCTGAGCCTTTGCATGTGCCATGAGTGTCCTCATACACTGGCTGGAGGCCCTCTGCATGACCTCTGGCCAGATGTGGCGTATAGCCATGTTTGAATTCTGGGTTTTTAGGAAATGGAGCCCTGATAGTGGGGCTGGCAGAGCATCACTGATTGTTCTGTTGCCCTGGTGCTCCCTGTCCTGATGTCCTGCCTGGCTGTGCATTGGACTCTGCCAAAGCAGACGGGCAATCGGGTGTGGGGGGTGAGGGGTCAGCTTCCCCTCAGGGCCCCAGGGGCAAGTCTAAGCAGCTTCTGAGAGGATTCACCTTGTGCGCCATCTGGCCAGGTTTGGTTCCCAGACTGACATTACTGTGTTTCTCCACTGTGCTCAGTTTCTTCTACTGTAAATTGGAGATAAGGTTGATGGAGATCTACACACAAAGTACACTGGGAACTGTCACCTCCCTTCCTCATGAGGCTGTGTGTGAGCCCCATCACAGAGGCTGTCCCCCGATGCCTACCAGGTTCTTAATAGGGTGCTTGATGACTTTGAGAATTCATGAGTGGTGGGGATGGAGAAAGTTCCTGAGAGAGGGCACGAGCTGCAAGAGAGCGAGACGAAAGGGAGTGAGTGTGTGAGTCTGAGCAAGTGAGCGGATTCGTTGAGTGGATAGTGCAGCTAATACACAAGCAAGGCATTTAGTGTGTGTGTGAGTGAGTGAATGAGCAAGCACGCGGGAAAGGGATTGAGTGTGTGAGTGAGTGAGTGAGTGAGTGAGCACACGAGCAAAGCATTGAGTGTGTGTGTGTGACTGAGCAAGCATACAGGCAAGGCATTGAATGTGTGAGTGAGTGAGTGTGAGCGAGCATAGGAGCCCAGTGAATGCATAAATGCCTGAACATGGAAGTGTGCCTATGCCCGAGTGTGTGAGTACCAGAGCGAGCACATGAGTAACTGAGCAGCCAGTGAGTCAGTGTGAGTCAAGGATTTGCAGGGTTTCCTCCAGGGAGGAAACAGTATCGCCTCCCTCGGTTTGCAGGGAATTTGGAGTTTCCCCATAACTCCCTCTCTTCCTACAGTCTAGAAGTCACTCTGAATATAGTTCATCGAGGAAAACAGACTCAGAGAGATTAAGGGGTTCTCCAAGGTCATGCCATGGAGACAGGCCAGAGCTGGGTGTGGGATCCTGGTCTGCATGAATTCTTAACTCCTCCAACAGGAGAGGGGAACTGAGCCCAGAACTTAGAAAGGACCTAGTCAGAGTCACACAGGAAGAAACCTGCACCAGCCATTGTGGGTCCATCCTGGTCTATGAGGAACTGAGGGCCAAAGCCAGACCATTGTCCTGTTGGGATTCCCCAGTGTTTCCATTGCCAGTTTATAATGTTGGCATTATAAACTGGCCATGCCGTAGGTGTCAGCAGCCAGGCCCACATTGGGGTTCTGTCCCGTACCCCAAAGCCTGGCACGTGGCACAGCCCTCCTGCAGCAGGTAGCCGGGAAGCCAGGCACCAGGCAGCCTCCACCCCCCCAACCCCCGCCCCATGGTGATCACCAGCTCCCGATGTAATCATTAAAACTATTAGAAGGAAACGTTCGCTTGAAGCAAATGTCAGGCGCCGAGTTGTGCTTTGTAAACGCTCACAATTAATGCCAATCAGGCCCGGAAAAAAGCCGGCCCGGAATCCTGTCTGTCTCATCTCATTTGTCAGCTGGTGCCGCTCCGTGTCGCACATTTTCATACAATTGCTATAAACACAAAAGGGAAACTCCACAGTGTTCCAGGCTCCCGGATGGTGCGTCTCTTAATTACTCGGTACTCTGCTGTTCACATCGCTGCCCCAGCTCAGGCGGGTTGGAGAGAAACAGGGACAGGTTGTGAGAAGGGTCAAGGTTCTAGGGGTCGGTGCTGGTGAAATGGAGACGGGTGGCCCGGATCTCCGGCCCCACCCTTTCCAGGTTCTCTGGGACCCTGGTCCTCAGAGTCTAAGAAGTGAAATACAAAAAACTGAAGACTAGGTCAGGCATGGTGGTACACGCCTTTAATCCTAGCACTTGGGAGGCAGAGGCAGGCGGATTTCTGAGTTCGAGGCCAGCCTGGTCTACAGAGTAAGGTCCGAAACAGCCAGGAAGAGAGAGAGAGACACTATCTCAAAAAGAGAGAGAGAGAGAGAGAGAGAGAGAGAGAAGCCATTTCCAAGTTCCCCAGTGGGATCCTGAGCTACAAAGCATAGTCTGGCTCGTACAATGGCTGTCTGCCAGGGATCAGGACATTGTCAGTGGGCTTCAGTTCCTATCCTGGGACTTGGGGAGTGACCTCCTTGGTCATCACATTAAGCTTGCTAGACCTGGAGACATCATGAGTCGATTTTCTCATATTAGCTGTAGACCTCAGAGGGTGAACATCCTCTTACCTACAGGGAGGACAAGGTCTGAAGTCTCCGGGCTCTGATTTGAACACTTGTTGCTGGACTGTGGCCGTGGTGCCACCCTATGACCACCCTTCCAGAGAAGCTGTGGAGCTGAGAGATAAGGAAGCTCCAAATCCCCGTGCACAGTAGGTGTTGAATAGCCAACAGCTACTGTCATGGTACCACCTGAAGACAGGACCTCAGAGCCACTGCTGTCGTATTTGGACTTTGATGGATGGGAGAGGTGCTATTGCTTCCATGTGGATTTCCTGAGGAAAGCTGAAGAGATGCACATGGCTGCTTCAGCCCAGGAGGGTTCTGCCTATCTTCTACTCTCCAAATGGAACAGTTCCCCAGACTGAGAACCCAGGTGGTTGGACATATTGCTGTCTCATAGGCCCCTCTGTACAGAGGAGGAAACTGAGGTTCATTCGTGACGTGGCTATGAGGCGCAGGAGCTGGGACTTGAGGCTTGGAGTCCTTCCCGTCCTCTCGTCCTTCCCCGATGCACCTGGGTGGAAGCCTCACTGTGCTGCACACCCTCCCAGGACTCCTGAGCCTCATGCTCTCTGTGCACAGGGTCTTCTGGGGCAGGCTGCCTCAGCAGGGACACACTGGCCTTTGTGTCCGCCCAGCCGGCTGGGCGGCCAGCAGAGGAGAGAGAGGGTGCTATGGCCCAGGCTGGCCAGGAACAAATGCTCAGAGAGAAATAGAGGCTTCTTTGTTGCAGCTCTCGGTGGGGGAGGGGTGCCGCCAGCTGCCACCCCATGTGACGAGGCCAAGCTCTTCTCAGAGGTTGGCCCACCACCCAGGGGACTAGCCGGAAGCCTGCCATCTCCCACCACCTCCCGATCCTGTGGGTCTCCTTGTTTCATAGAGACTTTGGCTGGAGCCTCCACAGCCACTCAACCTGACTTGCTGTGGGCCTACTGTGTGCCATCCTTATGAGCCCTGATAAGATATAGTAGTCAGATGTTACAGGTTGACACTGTCGTTTTTACGTACAGTGTGACACAGTGGATGTCCTCGGGGCAAATGAGAACCAAAGCCAGCTCAGCCTCAAATACTGGACCTGCCTGTTAGGGGCAGGTGTATGCAGTAGTACCTATGCTGTGAGCCCCAAGGATGGGCTCAAGTGCAGAATACCCACAAGACAAAGTGCCCCAACCTCAGCTCTGACTCTGAGGACCTCCCACCCTGTGATAGCCACCCATGGCCTTTGAATCCCAAGGCAAGGCTGGGGGGTGGGGTGTCCAAGGTGAGAGAAGACTTAGAGATCTAGAGAATGGCTAAGGTCATCTGGGCTCTGAGGGGAGTCCAGATCTGAGCCTCATGCCACCCATTTCCAAAGCCACACCCTTCGCCAGAGTGGGAATACAGACACCCACCTCCTAGCAGAATAGCTGGCACTTGGTCTCAGAGAAACAGAGCTGTCAGGTTGTCTTGGTTCTGATTTGGATCTAGTGCCCCGGACACCAAGACTTGAGAGTGCAGTCTTAATTTTCTGGATCTTATTTGTTTTGGAGGAGGAGTCCCTCTGTTGCCAGAGTTGGCCTGGACCTCCCTGACTCCTCCTCCCTCAGCCTCCATGTGTTAGAATGACAAGCGTGCACTACCATGCCAAACATATTTCTTCTTTTTTTTTTAATTGCATGCAGTCAGCATCACAAAGAAAAGCCGTGTGTAGGCCAGCGCGCACGGTTCAGTGCTGCCGTGTGGTCAGGTGGGGGAGCCTGTCAGAGGTCCCAGGTCAGCCCTCCGGCCCTTGGAACCCACCCCAGGTTCCCCAGAGTGCCCCCCGAAAACACCTCCAGCTACATCTGCTCTGCCAGAGGCAGGAGGCAGGGCCCAAGCCCCGTGAGGGCACCACCCAGATAGCTATAATCAGCAGCCTCGCCAAGACTTCAAACTCACCCAATTATCCTGCGAGGGGGAAAAAACACAAAATGAAAACAAATTAACATGTTTGCATAGAAGCGGCAGCAGCAACACACACAGAAGCGCAAGCGAGCGCATGCTCCTGCTGGCGTGTGCCCTGGCAAGGCTGAGATGTGCCGACACTGCCCCTCCTCTTCTGGCATCTACCTGGACTAAGACGGGAGCTGGCCCAGTGACCAACTCCTCCCCATGATGGCTGGGCATGGCCTCGGGCTACCGGCTTTTGGTTTCTTTTATCTTTACAGTACTGGGTATTGAACCCAAGAGCACGTTAGCCAAGCTCTTGACTACTAAACTATATCTATATGCCGTAAAAATTTTTCCATTATGAGTAATTTTTTTCCTAATGAGTAATATTATATACCAAACTTTTTTTAAAAAAGATTTATTTATTATAAGTACACTGTAGCTGTCTTCAGACACTCCAGAAGAGGGTGTCAGATCTCATTACGGTTGGTTGTGAGCCACCATGTGGTTGCTGGGATTTGAACTTGGGATCTTTGGAAGGGCAGTCAGTGCTCTTAACCCCTGAGCCATCTCTCCAGCCCCAAAACTTCTTTAATATTGCATACGGAACTTCTTCCCCAGTCTGTAAGGTATGTCTGTTATGAACAGATGAGAAACCGGAGCACAGAGAGATTCATGGTCCTGCATGAGCCTGCACAGCTGGCTAGTGGGACAAGTCCAGACATAATGGTCTCTTCCCTATGGGTGAGGGGTCAGGGCTCCATGGTATCTCCAGCCTATGTCTTTCCTTGCACATCCCCTACACAGACCCCCTTTGTCTATGTGTTCCTTATAGGGACTTCAGACCCTCTCCGTAGGCTGGAAGACCTGTAGCTCCAGCTTGGCAATTCAAGGCTAGTGTGACCCCGTGAGATCCTGTATCAATACAACCCCAAATATCTCTATTCCACCAGCCCTTTACCAGACAGTGTCATTACCGTGCCCCGGCTTCCCTGCCCCGTGAGGCTAGGGGGAGGTAATGGGGGCCTGGGGACTAAAGTTTCACCACTGGCACCTCCGTGGTTCCTTGTCTGCTCTGGTTTGCTGAGCTCTGCCTGGCTCACCAGACCTATCAGACCCTACTGGGTGCATTTGTGCTCTATACCAAGGCTCCCCTGGCCCTGGAGTATTCAGATGTCCAGCCAAGTACTCTCCTTTCCAGGAGGCTGTCTGTCCTGCATAGTGATCTTCCGACTCCCTAACGTCACAGGGCCCAAGGTTCAGGTTGCTGGCTTGTGCCTTGTCTACTGTGGGTCTTGCAGTCTGGTGTACACAGGTGCTTTGAAAAGGTTTGGTGGATGTGCCCTATGGCGCTCTCCTCTCCTTTCTCTGGGAGGTAGAGTGTCTACCTGCTGCACTGGGTTAGGGTTTGGGTCTGTCCTGCAGCCTAATGGTCCCTGACCTCCCTCCCCTCTGGTTCAATGCCACCATGGACAGATCCCTGATTATGTTGTCACCTCTCTAGTCATGGAGAGCAAAGAGTGAGTGACAGCAAGTGCTGTGTGTTGCACGTGTCATCGTGTCATCGGCCCAGTCTTCATGGCAGCCACTGAAGGAGGTATGGTTTCTAACCTCACATTTCAGATGGAGAAACTGAGGCAATAAGGACCTTGGTGGCTTAGGACAACCCTGCCGGTAAGTGGCAGAGCCGTTTGTCGTTTTCTGGAGCCGAACCTAGCAAGACTTTAGGAATAGTGCTTTGTGGATATAGAAACTGGGTCAGTAGGACACCATGATATGATGGCCCTGCTGGCTTGAGGGGGAGTTCACCGGCCTTTAGCTGGCCCCATTGGCACCAGCCTCTTGACCTACATCATGGCAACTAAGTGGGGCTGGAGCAGCGACCAGAGAGAGTAGCTCAGTGCCCACCCCAGTAGAAGCCAGTGCCTACTGAGAGCCTCAGCATCTCCCTCAGCACATTCGAGTGACTTGAGAGGCAAGCAGGCAGGCAGGCATGGATTCACATTCAGGCCTCCCAGGTGACTTTAAGCAAATCCCTTTCCTCCCACAGCCTTTGTACCTTGCCTCTCTGGGTATAGCAAGCCTGATAGATGGGTCCTCTGACCAGCTACCACTAGATGAAGCGAGGGGTCACCCCCTTTCAGGAGCTTTCCAGCCTTTGAACCTCTGTGACTCAGAATGAGGCACTAGTTGGTTCAGCCCATGCCCTAAGGACAGGTAAAGCCCAGGAGGAAGCTCTCTTCATCTGCTTGACCCACCTGCCTTGAGGGGTGTGCGTTCGGCCCTCTGTGGCCCATGCGTGCCAGAGTTTGTCAGGTTGAGGTGATGAACCATGTGATGAGGTGGGGTGAGTGATCTCAAAAGTCAGATAAACTGGCTCAGCCCAACCATACAGGAAAGAACCTGTGAGCCTGAGAAACATGGAGGACAGAGGCAGAAAGACCCAGCTATGCCTGCGTTCAGCAAGGACCTGCCAAGCATCTCCTGTCTGCATGCCTGGCTGGGCCCCCCCCCCCCCACACACACACACTGCATCACTGCTGGGCACCCCTGTGGAAGCCACACAGCTTCTCTGGATCTAGCACCACAGAGTGCTTAGGGTGGGTGGGGGGCTCACTGAGGTAACATTCTGTACCTGGCAACTGAGAACCTGGGTCAGGAAGCCCCCTCTTACCCCACCCCCACCCCATTTCAGGGGAGAGGCTTGTCCCAAAGGCTACAGTAGAGTTGTAAATGGTGGCAGCTAGCTCACTCTCCCTTGAGTTCTGAGGAAAGATACAGGGGGTGGATTATAAAAGCCCATCCCCCACCCCGTGATAAAAGCCACATTCTACTTCCAGTATTTGGAAGAGACAAGCCTGAAGAGCACTAGAAGCAGCCACTATCCAGCGATGCCCTGAGCTAGGCCATTTGAGGGAGGGTCTGCCCAGGTATAGAATAAACTGAGAAACATCCGCTATGTACCCTATGGCAGGGGCCGGCCTGAGCAGGCAGGCTCAGTGGAGGGTCTAGGAAGACCTGGCTGTGCTCAGCCTGTCCTGAGCTCACTGGGTCACATGCTGCAGTCCAGGCTCTGGGGAGCCACCTCCCCCACCCCACCCCCAAGCAGCCTGTTGTCTGGCATGTGCAGGCGCCGGGTGGCCCTTGTTGTACACACATCTGATCCCGTCTTTTCCACATCAGATCATTTGTAACCGTCACCAGGCAGTCGGCCCATTGCTGATTCAATCTTGGCTTTGTGCTGTCACAGCCGTTTCTCCATGCAGGCTGATTTTGAAAGGAGGCCCATCCTCGGGTTCTACTTCTCGGCGGGTGGGGGAGGGGTATGGGTATGTGTTCGCATGCATACATGTACCTGTGCGTCCCCCATGCATGCATGCATGCATGGACACACATGTGAGCATCTTACTCCCCTGCCTATCATGGATCAGAGGGATTGAAATGAACTAGGCAGCCAAGGGGTTCTTGGCCTACTACCTCCATATTCTGTCTCTCCTCTGTCCTCTTAAATACCTATTGTGCGCTGCTCCCGCATGCCCACACAGCAGAGTCTATACCCCGGAAGCTCAGACAGGACCTTAGCCACAAAGCAAGAGGTTGATTCAAAGGTGCCACAGATGGCAGTGAGGAAGGGTGTGGATGGGGCTGTCACTCTGTGGAAGGGTGATTAAGGAGGGCTTCTTGGGGGAGGAGATATTGGATGGAGCTGAGACAGAGAAAGAGAAAGTGGGGCTGGCTGGGCACTGCCACTTGTGGAATGTGGTGACAGGAACAGGCTGGGAACAGTGTAGCCAAGTGGCTACCAAGTCCAAACTGAGACATCCAATTGGTATACTATAGATTTCAAAGGCTTAGTGTAGTGAATGACTGCACCATGCCTTGTCGGTGCCTAAAATCTAAGCTCTTACTGTGGACCTAATGGATTAAGCAGGGTGCCTTGCTAAATTTAATTCCTCTTGGCTATAGAGAATTGTTTTGGTTTGGTTTGGTTTGGTTTTCGTTTTCGTTTTTCGAGACAGGTTTCCTCTGTGTAGCCTTGGCTGTCCTGGAACTCACTCTGTAGACCAGGCTGGCCTCAAACTCAGAAATCCGCCTGCCTCTGCCTCCCAAGCGCTGGGATTAAAGGCATGTGGCACCATTGCCTGTCTGCTATAGAGAATTTATACTTACAAATGGAGCCTGCACTGGGACATGTTCTGTTGTGCTGTGTGGAGAGGCAAAACTGGGAATGTGAATGCCTTCATCAGAAAGAAATGTTGTGTGGCCAGGCAGCAACGGAGTAGTGGTGTAGGCTGTCCCGAGGAAAAGGTAGGGTGGGGGTGGGAGTGGCAGTTGCGGTTAAAAACCTTGGCCTAGACCGTCAGGGAGGAGAGTAGAGTGAAGCTTCAAGGCCTTGGAGCCAGGTCTGTAGCAGCAGAGTTGGTGCTGGGACCAGCTGTGGCATCCTTTGGCCCCTGAAAACTGAGCGCTTTCTCTGCTTCTGGGTGTCAGAGCTTGTGGGCCTCTGTCTGTCTGTCTCTTCTCTCTTCAGCCCTTCCTCCCCAACAGCTGCTGCCTGTCCCATGAGTGATTTACTCTGAGGCCAGCCTCCTGTCTCCTGATGGCCAGAGACTGGAATCCCTTTCCAAACATTCTGAGAACTAACAAAACACCGGTTTTGCTTGTCTGCAGCAGGAACGCTAAGCTCCAGAGCGTACAAAAAAAACACCTCCCTCCCCCAAACCCAAGGCAGACACAGACAGTCTCACAGAGGAGCTGAAATTCAAAGCCAGGTGCTCTAGCTCTCGGGCAGGGGCTCTTTGGAAACGATGGTGCCTAGTGACCAGGTGACACCAATGGGGGGGCTTTTCAAGAATCAGGGGTGCCAGCCACCCTTGCTCATGGCAGAGATTGAAAGCCGGGGACTGGCCCCCACGTGTGGCTCTCTGAGACTCCAAAGCTCCGAGGTTGCTAGCCAAGCAGTGGTGCTGCCACAGGGCAGTGTCCTTATTCCAGCTTTGTCCTGAAGATACCACTCAACCCCAAGCTCCGGACACACCTGGTCATCTTGGCTTTAGGCTACAGATCAAGACCAGCCATTACCAGCCGCTTGGTTTCTCCCTATTACTGATGTTTCTTCATCTGAACACATTAGGACTGTTCCTGCCTGTCTGCCTGTCTCCCCTCTATTCTGTATAAACCCGAAGGTCCCATGGCTGAGGCCCACTCATCCTCAGAACTTTTCTGTTTTCTCTCTCAGTCACCGACGACGAAGGATCCCTCTTAGCCCCTTCCCCGGGTGCAAAGCCGTCAGCATTGCCCTGTGGTAGCGTGGGTTGAATATGGTTATGTCTGTGACACGCTGAGCCCACAGGAAAACACACAGCACCCACCCACCTCAGCTCTTATCACGGCCCCCTTCTCTACCACCTTGGCGTAACTCTGAACTGTGGGTGCAGAGATTTGGGGGCCCCTCGCACTTTAGATGGCTTTAACTTTGCATACAGTGTTGCCTTTTTGGAGATCCCTCATACTCCGGGGCCATCTGATTCTACTCTCCTTAGGCTCCTCCAGAAATGTACAGCCTCCTCCTGGAAATACCAGGCCAGCACCTTTCCTCCAGCCCTGGCCCCACTGTGGTGCCATAATGCTGATAGTTCATATCCACATCTGGCTTCTCCCAACCTTTGCTGGAATGTAGCAGGCAGGACTCAGCAGTTCCCTTCTTGGGATCTGGAACTGTAGAAGAGAATGCAGAATGTAAAAGGACAGACCAGGGAGAGAGGGTCTGCAAGACCTCTTAGCTAGGACCCGACTCATTAACACTAGTCTCCTGCCTCTGACTAGAATAGGTCCCCCAGTATGAGGCCTGCTCATCGACTTTGTTAGAACTTCCCTCAGCATGGCCCTGGCTCTGGAGCATGGAATAACTGCTCCTGTCACTGCAGTGGGAAATGCCTTTGAACTTTCATATTGTGCTTCCATCCCTACACCTTCGAGTCTCTCCTTGTACTGAGATGACACTTCCTGTCCATTTAAAGCACCCCTCCTGAAATTAGGGCCTGACTGGCTTCACATAAACTAGGTGCTGTTAGTGCCCATCCCCAGCCCCATCAAGGGGAACACCTTGCAGCAGCTGGAGCCTTCCCAAGCTCTCTGCTCTTCACTTCCATGTCTTGGGATCACCCCATCCACGCCACTCTGTTTGCTACTTTGTATTAAGTACGTTATAATGTCCTACTGCTCTTTAGGTAGCTCTGCGTGGCCTGGTGTATACCTATATACATTTTTGGGAAGGAATTTTTTTTTAAAGTTGTATTCATTATGTGTGTGTACAGGGGAGATGTATATACATGTGGCAATGAGACCAGAAAACAACTTTAGGGAATCTGTTCTTGCCTTCTACCTTGCTGAGGTAGAGTTACCCTTGTTTTTGTGGCACACTCCAAGCTATCAGGGCCTAGGAACTTCTGAAATGTCCCTTGAGCCTCCACCTTCTGTCTCACTGTAAGAATTCGGGGATTGCAGATAATTGCCACCACAAACAACTTTTTTCTGTGGGTTTCCAGGATCAAAATCAGATCTGACCTGAGTTATTTTTGCCCCCCTGTGGAAAGGAATTTGAAGAAATTAAGACCTGGAACACAGTACAGGTTTAACATGTTGTCCCCAGAAGCAGGCACACGCGGAAGAAAGGCAGAAACAGCTGGTTCCCAAGGTGGCAGGCTGGCATCATTGCCCGCCCTGACTTGGCCCCACCCCTTTCCTGGGCCTTTGCTCTTGGAGCTGGCCTTGGTGCTGAAGGTCTTGGGGCCAGCTCCTACCTGCAGCCCCATGCACTGCCTCACAGTGAGACACTCACTAAGGATCTACCTCTCATCCATCCTTCCCTTTGGAGATGTTTCCCTGAGAACCTACTGTGTGCGGGCATTGGTGACCCATGCGGGAAGGGATCTACCTAAGGAGCCACTTGTCACGCTGTGTGTCTTTTGTCTCTCACACACCCTGGGGGATCTTTGAAGCCCCAGAGCATTTGGGTCTCAAGCGAAGGTCAAGAAGCATCGTACAGCGGATTCTCCCAGAAGGAAGGAAGGCTGATAAAGAGAGACAAGTCAGGAGCCGGGTCCACAAGGCGGAGGCAAGAGCCTTGTGTGCGACAGGAGAGGCGAGTGTTCCTATGGCTGTAATAAGATGCTGTGACCAACACCAACCTGGGGAGGAGAGGGTTCATTTCCTCTTACACGCTCAGGTCACACACCATCACTGAGGGAAGTCAAGGGCGGGAACTGAAGCAGAGACCATGGAGGAGTGCTACTTACACCAGGATCACTAGCTCAGGGCTGGCACCACCCACTATGAGCGGGCCTATATCCAGAATTCGGGATTTCTACAGTTTTCACCTTTGCCCCAGAACTACCAGTGTCTGTGGCTGCAGCGCCCTTCCCAGACCAGAATTTGGAAATAGCAGGAAAAGACTGAATGCAGAGGTGCTGGGCCAGACAGGGAGCAGCCAGAGATGGGAATCTTAGGGGCCCATGGCTTGTGGGTTGGGACAGTAATCCCAGCAATAGATGAAGCTCCTGTCGAAGGAGTAGCGCTCCCCACCCCCGCCCTTAAAAGAGTGAAAATCCCCTCCTTGTGCCAGTCTGCCTGGCAGTGGGGAATAATCACTTTTCACAAGCCCCTTATCCATAACCCAGCCCTGGGCCTGTTTAATCAGCAGTGCCCCCGTGACTGGAAGATTCCCTGGCTAGAGAGATCGAGAGAGGGGTTAAAGAAAATTACCCTGGCCTCTCCATGCTAATGCAATCTCTAACCAGATCTGCCCAGCCGCAGCTCAAATTGCTTTTTAGATTAACATTTAATTATTAACAGGGTCCCCTGGAAGGCCTTGGGCTCTGGGAATGGGGTGGGGGAGGGAGCAGCAGAAAGGGGGGGGGTGGGCTTCTGCTCTGGCTGCTTCCAAGAGAGGGATGGGAAGAGAGACCAAGAACAGGACGTAGGAGCCGTGGGATCTGGCAGGGAGAGGCAGACAGCAAGGAGAGGGAGCCCTCCCTATGCGGTTGCCGTGAAGCCTGGGGACCCTCGACGTTTCTCTGCAATGGGCTAATGTTTCCTGCAGTTTGTGCTGATGGCTCACAGGGGAATGATCTTTCGGGGGCATGCAGCCAGGCTTTGACCCCAGTGCCCCCAG
The DNA here is from genome assembly GCA_019843815.1 of Montemys delectorum. Taxonomy (NCBI): domain Eukaryota; kingdom Metazoa; phylum Chordata; class Mammalia; order Rodentia; family Muridae; genus Montemys; species Montemys delectorum. The sequence continues at coordinate 34,315 of JADRCD010231055.1, forward strand.
TCTCCTTTCTGGGCCTGGGCCTCTCAACAACTGCAGGCTCTCCCCTGTGTAGACAGGACAGTGTCGGGGGGTGGGGGGCTTTACAGCCCTCCAGAGAGCTGACCAGAGCCCCATGTGAACAACCCACTGGACTCCCCAGCTTCCTATCTCCATTATGGGTTCTGGTGCCTTCAGAGTTAGGCACGCTTCTTTTTATATGACAACAGGCCGTGGGTCTCCCACCCAGCTGGTGTTATGGCTTGTGCTGAAAAATCCCATGTCCAGACCGGCTCTCTCCCCACCGAAAGGACC
>JADRCD010231056.1:0-12500 GCA_019843815.1 Montemys delectorum
CGAAGATGCAGAAATACAGTGTGATAGCTGAACTTCCAAGGAACTGAAAAAGTTCTCTAGTTCCTCCAAGTAATACTTTAAACTTGAAAACGTTTCTAGCACATGGCTTTTGTTTGCATGCTCTTGCATCTGAAGGACAGAAAGGCTGATTAATGTGGCTTAAGATGTCTGGAAGCAAAAGTTGGAATGTGTCTGTTACCTTCTTATCCCGAACACACAATACTCCCAAAGAAAATGCAAGCTAAAGATTCTAAATCCCAATTGCACTTCAGGAAAGGCAGCCTCGCTGCAAATGTAGGTCATGCAGTTTTGGCATCCTGTGTGGGTTTGCAGCTGTCTGCTGTACTCTGAAACCGAGGGATATGTGTTTAAGTTATGGCACACTGGAGAGCTGAGTCCGTTTTCAATCCTGAAGTTATTCACTTATTGAAATTCACTTTTCTTTACCTTTCTCATTTCTAGTTTTTCATTCACTATGTGGTCAGAAGTTTTAGGTCATCAAAAGAATACAGTATTTCTCTTTCTTTCTTTTAATTAATTTGTAGATCAACCTCAGTTTTGATAAAAGTTAAATTAATCTGATTAGAACAACAACAACAACCAAACAAACAATACAATACAAAAAATCCCAACAAAACAGAACAAAACCCTAGTCTATTTATTATAGCTTAATTGCTCTTGATACAAACAAAGAGATGCTAATTTGGGAAGACTCACTGACTGGCACTGGAGGGCAGGGAAGACCGGGCCATATTGCATTGTAGTTTGCAAGCTGGAAGCTCAAGGATCCTGATGAATTAGGGCAAAAAATGGTTAAGGTGTCATACAAAAGTCACAGAAAACCTAAAGAGAGAACAATTTGGAGAAAGAATAATAAGAAGAAATTTGGTGGCAACTGTAGGATGGTCACCAAATTCATGTGGTTGTAGAATCCTTTGTTCTGCCACACAACCATTTGTGACCTTCCAGCTAGAGAGTTGTACTCAATACTATATGAAGTATTATTCCATCGATATATGTATACACAGAGACATATTTGGGGTTCATGGACCAAAAGGTAGGCAAGAACTAGATGGAAAGGGGGCTCTTGTAATGACACAAAGTGATCTGTGCCTGTAATCCCAGCACTCGAGAAGACTCAGCTGTTCCAGGTTAGCCTAGCTTCCACAAAAAGATTCTGTTGGGGAAAAAAAAAGGTAGATACTTGTTTTGATAAGAATCAAAAGTGTTTCATATAATCCAAGAGTAGGAAAACACCAAGCTTTTGGAACAGTGGAGGCAAGATGCTAGCAAGTCACCAGGACCTCTCTGTCTCCTACCCTACTGAACGATGTGCCCTTTTCATAGTCTCTACTTTCATTTTTTTCAGAAACAGGATGGCAGATTAGCTAAGAGGAGGGTATCCACAGTCTGGGCAGACAGCAATGACCCAGGACAATCATATTGTAAAGCATGAAGGTGGGAACAGGCATAAGGGTAGTTACCAATGGAGGGAGCATCCCTGTAAGTTGGAACAACTCCTAAAATGTGTCTCAGCAAATGCCTACTGTGTGTAAGTCATGCAGTTGCAGAGCCTGTCTGCTCCCACATGGATGAAGAGGACTCAAGTTTAGACATGACCACTATGAGGCAACGTGTGACAAAGGTGTGTTAAAAGGTCGAAAGGAGGGAGGAGCCAGCTAGAGTGTGTCCACTCGTATAGTTCTAGGTAGGTGGAGATTGCAAGACTGGCGTGAGGTTAGCCTGAGGTGCCTGGTGAAACACTGTCTCAAAACAAAACAAAACAAGCAAGCGTTTAGAAGAATCTCAGGGGTGGAATCAGCTTGAAATTGGAGATTTGGGGAGGTCTAGCCTGGAGGCCTTGGCAATGGAAAGACTCGGGAGGTGAAGATACGCATAGCATAGAGATGAGAGATAGCAAGGGGGTTGGTAAAACCACAGAGAGGATGCTGAGAACAGGGAGGCCCAAGGGCAAGGAGACCAGGCCTGGAAATGTAAGGAATAGCTCTGGTATCAATTAAAAGTGGCTTCAGCTGCAAGTGATTAAAAGAGGGAAAAAGGACAGCAAAGTAGCCATGGTGTGAGCAGGGTAGCAGCTTGGTTTTGTCTCACATAAAGGAGCCCACAGCGGTGGGATTGGGGTGGGTAGCGTGTCTCTAAACACCAAGAACCCTGGTTCCTTGCATGCTCACACCCTTACTAAGTGGGATTACTAAGTGTCATCTGATAGTAGACGATGACAACCCAAGCCGCTGCCTTCTGATCCACACTCTGCCCGGTTGTCTGGAGATACAGGAGAGGGAGTGCCTTTTACCGTGGAAAGATGCTTTCCACAGATCCTGCACAACAGTTTCGGGGACGGCCTGTTTTACAGACGTCTTACTGACTTTTCTGTTGTTGTGATAAAGAGCATAGGCGAAAGCAATGCAGGGGGGAAGAAATGGTCCAGGTAAATAAAGGCAGGAACTCAAATCAGGGATGCGCAGGCAAGAGCTGAAGGAGAAGTGGTGGAAGGGTACTGCTTACTGGCTGCTTAATGCTTGCTCAGCCTGCTTTCTTACAGAACTCAAGACCATTTGCCCAGGTGTGCCACTGACCCCAGATGAATGCTCGCCCTGATATCTATCATTATCATTAGTATCATTATCATGAAAGTGCACCGTAGACTGAACTACAGGCTCTTCTCAATTGAGGTTCCTTTTCTCAGATAACTGTGGTTTGTGTTGGGTTGACAAAATGACAGAAAATTTAAAAAAAAAAAACAATCAGAACATTAATACTTGATAAAATATGCATGACTAACTATAAGATAAGCTTGGAAACACAGTTACCCTGGCTCTCTGTCAAAGCCAATAGTACTATTTCTAATAAGGAAAGAGTAAATATTGGAAGACAAGTCTTTTCCACTTCTATTGTGCCAAAAATGTTGGCCCCGTAGGAGAGATGAAGCTAACAAGTTAGATCTAACGGATACAATGCTGAGGAAGCTGTCTAATTGGGCCAGTACCAGGGACCACCAAATGGTCTAGAGTAGCCAAGTGTCATGATCAGGGCTCTACTTTAAGAAGTTTGCTATTCAAATGATTATCAAACTACTAAATCCCATTTGAAAGCCACTCCTGAATTGAGCACTATAGGCCGTGTAGGTGGGGAAGCAAGAGAGGCTATGCAGGGATGGGAGAGGAATGAGAGGTGAGGATAGCTAGAAGACTCTCTAGGTGTAGAACAGTGTTAATGGGAACTAAATGGGCCCTATAGCAAATGGAAGGTAAGATGATGGGGAAGAAAGAGAGGAGAAGGGAAATTCCTGTTTCCTGCCTCGGGTATTAGGAACTTCTGGTGTCATTTATAGAAAGGCAGGAAGAGGAGGAACCACTTGGAACACAAAAAATGGAAGACACTAAAAATGGTCTGGCACTAGGGCCTGTGGTTTGGGCGTTCAAGTAGAGATTGCCAGTAGGATGGCTGGAAAATGAGAGGATTTGAGCAAGAATCTCCAGGACAACTTTTGGCAGTTCAGTGCCTCTGCAGTGTCATGTTACCAGCACTTTAACAGTAGCCTGTGGCTCAGAGTTGATATTACTGATTCATGGCCTGTGCCTGCAAACTCTTGGAGAAGCTGAGAAGGCAATAAGCCTCCATCATTCATTTGTATTGAAGTTTCCGATTATTCAAGGTGCTCTGGGCACATTTAACATGGGTAAGTGAGACTTGCGTGTACCGATACTACTATATTTCTAAAGGAATGTCAATAAGGCTGCAAATGTAGATTTTAAGTGGGGGAGGGAGGTGGATGTTGAGGTTTTCACTAAAGGCCTTTCAGAGACTTTCTTACTTAGGGCTTTTATAATTTGTTTATAAATCAACTATTCATTCTCTCAATAAATATTTATTGAGAACTGCTATGGTGTGCTAATACAGGTTTCACGAGAGTGAGTATGACAAACATGGTCTCAGACTCTCTAGAAATTAGTCTAGACTACGGGTTGGCAAACTTCAGCCCATCGGTCAGATATAGCCTGTTGCTTTGTTGTCTTGCCTGAATACTAAGAATAGCTTTTGCATTTGGAAATGGTTAAGAAAATATCATTAAACAAAACAAAACAAAAAGAATAGTGGGATAGGGAGATGGCTCAGTGTTTACTTGTGCTTGTTATTCTTACAGAAGTCCAGAGTACAGTTCATAGTACTCATATGAGATGACTCACAACTTAGAACTCCAGCTCCATCCTGGTACCCTCTCCTGGCTTCCTTGGGACCAGCTCACACATGTGCATATATTCACAGAGACACACATATACATATACATGTTAATAAAATTAAAGTCTTACAAGCAGATCTAGAGAGATGGCTCAGTGATTAAACACACTGGCTGCTCTTCCAGAGGATCCAGATTCGATCTCAGTACCTACATGGTAGCTCACAACCATTTGTAACTTCAGTTGCAGAGGATCTGATGTCAGATTCTGGCTTCCATGGGCACCAGGAGTGTGTGTAGTAGTACACTGACATACATGCAGGCAAAACACATGCACACATAAAAGAATAATTTACAAATTTTCATTAAAATGTAATTACATAATTTCTTCCCTTCCCTTTACTTCCTCCAACCCCTCTTGTGTCCCCGCAGTCACCTCCCATTCCCTCCTTACTCCCTCTCAAATTCATGGCCTCTTCCTTTGAGTGTTACACACACACACACACACACACACACACACACACACTGCTGAGTCTATTTATTGTTGGTTATATATAGATGATTTCAGGGCTGGCTACTTGGTAATAATATATAACCAACTAGGGTTCATCCTTTGGGAAGACTAAATTCTTCCTTTCTCCATATTTTTTACTTGCCTTTGTTTAGTGGTGGAACCCTGTAAGGTTTCCTCATTGCATATCTATTGGTCATTGTTTAGGCCTTGTCGAGACGGTCATATTGCTGTGGTATCATGTAGGTAACTTTCCTGTCCTCTCTAGGAGAAACAATATAACAGGAGACTCCCCAGTCTTCTGGCTCCCACCGTTCTTCCACCTCCTCTCCTACAATGTTGAGCCTTACGTGTAGGAGTTGGGTTGTGTATATGTCTGCTGGGATGGGCACTCCATGAACAGTTGGTCTTTGTATTTTGGCCAGTTGTGGTTCTCTGTGATGGCCTCTCTCAGCTATGAGGAGAAGCTTCTTTGACAAGGGTTGAAAGCTGCACTTATCTAAAGGTATGTCTTAGTTACTCTTCTACTGCTGTGACGAAGCACCATCACCAAGGCAGCTTACAGAAGAAATCATTGAATGGAGGCTTAAATTTCAGAGGGTGAGCCTATGACCATCATGGCAGCAGGCAGACGTGGCATTTGAACAATAACTGACAGCTCACATGTTGAGACAACAAGCATGAGGCAGAGAGAGAAAATTAGCTGGGAATGGTGTGGGCTTTTGAAACCTACCTCCAGTGACACAATCTCCAACAAGTACATACCTCCCAATCCTTCCCAAACAGTTCCACCAACTAAGGACTAAGCAATCAAATACATGAGCCTATGGGTGTGTGTGTGTGTGTGTGTGTGTGTGTGTTTGTGTGCGTGCACATGCGTGTGTGTGTGTGTGTGTGTGTGTGTGTGTGTGTGTGTGAGTATCTCATTCAAACCCACAGAGAATAAGGGTAAGTATTTAGAATGTGGTTAGAAATTTTGCTGGTCTAGTAATGTGGTAGTAGGTTTCTACAATCCATGACCTCACTATCCCCAGGAAGTTTCCAGAATCAGACATGATTTCCCTCCTGTTCAGCTTGCCTTGTGTCCAAATAGAGAGTTGTTGGTTACCATCAAGATATGAGTGCCACCACTGTACTTTTAGAAGTATCTTGAAGTGCTGGTTCTTGTAGTTTATAGGACTTGTGGACTTGAGGAGAGGCCACATGATAAGAAAGTTTCTTGTCATGCTCCTCCAGCTCTTCCATGGATCCCAGCTCAGGGGCAAGCATGTGGGCAAAGCCATTTGAGGTATCCATTTGACAATGGATAATGGTCCTGTCTGACATCCTGCTGCAAGCCCAGAAGGGACCCTGAGTGAGAACTACCCAGTTAATCCAGAGAAGCTTTAGAAGTAATAATACATATATTTGTGTTTTAACCTGAGAGTTTGGGGGGATGAGTCATTACGTAGAAGTGGAGACAGGGTTTGAATGGGGACTTTAGAAGGTTCTGGGGATGGACATATGATCTTCTGGGTTCTCTATGGCTGTGTAAGTGACTTTGGGGTACAGGGCCACCCTAAGATGGAGAAAAGTCTGCAGGGAGGATTGATATTCCACAGGTGCATTGATGTAGTTTTAGTAGTTATTGAAATATGGAAATGTTTTTGTACCAACTGGGAAATAACAGGACCAACTTCAATAAGCATAAAATTATAGCTTAGCAAAATTCCTGCATATGTGGTTTTAAAGCAGAGATTCCATGCATGATGGTACAGACTTTTCTGGTTAGGGCACTTGAAGTGCAGACCTGTGGCATTGGGAAGTTGAGCCCAGTTCCTGAAGTCTTGGTGTGTGTGGGTGTGTGGGTGTGTGGTGGGGATAGGGTAGGAACATCACATAGTGAGCTTAGAAAGACTAAATTCTACACACTACCAAGAAGTAAACTGAACTATACTCATGGGAAGAAATAGACTCTCTGCCCAAGGTTGCGAAGATCCTGCAAGACCCTGTTTAAGGAGTAGGAAGCCACGCGCTTAAGCAAGTGCCCATGAGTATTCTGTTACCTCACCTGCTCTGAGCCCACACTCTGGCCTGCTGGTTCTTTGCTTTGCTTTGTTCCTGGTCCCCCTCACAGCCACCAGAGCAGACAATGCAGCGGGAGCTTTAAACAGCGGGAGGTGAAAGCGCTGGCCTGGCTGCCAGTCATTGCTATTTGTGTCTTCTTTTCTTTCATCTCTTCTTGTTCTTTTTCCTTCTGGGGTAATGCATCTTCCACCAGGCCTTGTCATCTACTGGTATAACCCAACAGCCTTTCCCCCAGCCTCCTTCCTTTCCCTATGGAATGTCTATCCCAGGAAGGTGAAAGGAGGCTGGCAGGACTCTGCAGAGGTCTAGAAAGTACTGGGCACATCTAGAATGAAATGAGGTGGCGGTAGGGAAGCACACACCACTACTCACCAATTCCCAGTGACCTCACTTGAAGGGAAAAACCATTGGAAAAGTTTGATACAGTTCCCAAAGTTAGTCCTCGGTTCATTGGATACAGTTTAGACAATAAATTAGTTTTGGCGTTTCTCAAAACCAGAGTGCTGGATAAGGCTTTTGGTGCAGCTAGATAGAGTGCTTTAGAAGGTGTCCTAGGTAAGCAAGCATGAGGATACAGGGAGATTAGTTAGTGCACGAACATAAGAACAGATGAAGAGGCTTGTTCTGCTTGTTCTGCTCTTTGCCGTGGGAACTGGGACCTTAAACTGCCAGTGACCCTTTGAGAGACTACACAGAATGAGTCCCCAGCACCAGGCCTACTGGCCTTGGCCCCTGGTTCCAGCTACTTGGGAGACTGAGGGTGGCCAGTTCAAGGCTTTCTAAAAGATAGAGTCTAGATACCAGTTTACCATTATTTGAGGTTGTTCCCAAGAAGTTTGCTTCTTGGCACTTCTGGGCTTTGCCTTCAAGGGATAAGCTCCAGAGGCCTTAGAGAAAGCACTAGGGCAGAAAAGCAGAGAGCTGTCCCCACACTGGATATGAGAGCAGAAGGTATACTTGAAAACTAACCAACAGAGCTACATTTGAATCCCTGCAGAGGGTGAAGCCTGGCCACCAGAAGAATCTTCCTCCCCTATCAGTGGACACAAGATCATACACATCAAATTCTATATGATCCTAGGATGCCTTAGATTTTAGAGTGAGTTAATGAATGATTTGTGCTATAACTTCAATGTCACATTAGCAGTTTTATATCATACTTAATCTACATAATTTAGATAAAAGAAAGTATGTTTTGGAATTTTTATTTATATACTAGCATATGTTTACTTATATACTAGCCAGTACTATCGATTAAGCTGTTGTGTGTTTTAAGTGGCCCACTGTTTGTGGTAGTGCAGGTGTCTTCCAGATCTCCCTGCTGCTGGCTGAAGATGGTTTGGTTGTGTCCCGATGCAGACTCCACTTTTGTCCTTTATCTAGTCCTCAGAACAGCATCATTTCTCCTCTCTACTCCCATTCCTGCTCTGCTCTTTAAATTCTCTCAAGCTCCTACAGGAAGTCAAAAGACGGGGCGTGAGATGCTTCTCGTCCTTATTACATTCTCTAAAAAGAAATCCCTGCTTGTTCCTTGGTAGATGGATGTGTCTGATCAGGGAAAGTCCATGCGTTAGCTGTGCAGGCAGAATGAACCCCAAGATGAATAGTTCAAGTCATTAGTGCAGTGCACTAATACTTGTGCTTCCCGGCAAGACTGGAAGACACTAGGAAAGAATTTGACCATTGAGTGGGAATCAATGAATGCTCTGAAATAACTCATCTCTCAAAGCTGAGAAGAAATTAGGGAAAGGTCAGAGTAAGCTGAGAGGTAAAGGAGTCAGCATGTGTCAAGGCTTTGAGAATCAGAGGGATGTGAGGGCCATTTGGGTGAGGATGTCGAGGGACAAGGGAACAGATTTAGCTTCCTCCTGCAATTCTGCTAAACTGATGACAAAGGCAGGGTCAGCATGACAGCCACCATCACATGGTGAGGTCCAGTCACATGATGAGGTCCAGTCAAGGATAATTCTTTAAGAAGATAAAAATTGACACACACACAATTGTTTGAAAGATTACAGAGCTGTTCACACTCCTGAGAAAGTTTATTATTGAGACTAGTGAGAAAGTCGAGCTAATGGAGACATATGGTAATGATCAACTCTACGGAAAATAAAAGCCATTCAGAGAAGGAACGGTGGGAGCTCTGCTGCTCCATGGCTCGGATGTGAAAATGTTGTCATAGTCAAATGGAGACAAGGGTTATTGATCTAATCATAATGAGCAGGTAACTGATTATGGGGCGGGGAGGGGGGTGCACTGGAGATGAATGTTAAGAGATCAAATCTCTTCCCAGCTAGGGCCCAACAGAATATGCTTAGGACAAAATTAAAAGTTGGTTTGAAAGTGCAGACTTGAGATATGGGTGCAAAATCCCAAAGAGTGTCTCAAAATAGTTGAACATGGTTTACCTCAGAGAAATAGATGGGAGGTGGAGACACTTCCTCAGGAGAGTGTACACTTCACAATAGTTGTGTATGTGCATTCACATATGTGGGGCACATGCATATGCTGGTGCTAATGTGTGCTTCTGGAAGCTAGAGGTGTCTTACTCGATCACTCTGTCTGTTTTGGGACAGGGTCTTTTGTTAGACCCAGGGCTTGCCAGTTCTGCGAGTCTGGCTAAACCGCTCGCCTTAAGGATTCCTCACCTTTATCTCTCAATTGCTGGGATTACAGGAAGACCGCCCCACTCACCCTGCCGTGCCTGTGGCTTGCGGTGGTCCTGATTCAGCTCCTTACACATGTACAGCATGGCCCACTGAGCCATCTTCCTGGTCCATGCAACATCGTTTGATTTCCCTACATAAGCATAGCATAACTCCCGATTGAAAATGAAAACCACGCCATGGCAGGTGTTTAGAGAGGGAGGGGCATAGATTGAGTTGAGTTGTGAGTCCTCTGCAGGGAGGTGGGGTCATGGCCATAGACAAGGATTTTAAGGAAAACAGAAAGAGAGCAAAGGGAGGTTTTTTTTTGTTTTGTTTTTGTTTTATTTTGTTTTGTTTTTTCAAGGAAGTCATATGGCCAAGTTTATATTTTGAAGAGAGTACTCTGGTGCTGTATTGAGATAGGATGAGTAGCCACAGGAGAATAGCTTAGAGCTGCCACTCCCACACTGCCATGGGTGTATGTGTGTGTGTGTGGGGGGGTCATTTGGGTGATAGTTGTAAGGAGGGAGAGAAAGAGAAATGGAAAAATTCCTCTGTGGAGAGGAAGAGAGAGAAATGGAAAAATTCCTAATGTGCTTTGAAGAAAAACTATTCCGTCAACACCATATAAAGGAATGGAAGAGGAGGGGAGAGAGAGGATTTTTTTCTTTATTTACAACCACCATATCCAACCTCAAAATCATGGATAGTAACTAAAATTTTTTCTGTAAAGGAAAAAAAAAGAAAGAAAGAAAGAAAACCATTCAGATTACTGTTGAGTGCAGTGTTGCAAATGGGCAAGGATACTCATTTCAGCTGAGCACCTCTGCAGACTGCGCTGACTGCCCCTTCGTGGCCTTGTGGCCACCAGGCCCATTTTCTCCAATTAAGCTGCTGTTTCAAAGACGCCTCATCTGCTTACCATTAATAGATATTAATACAGCCATCCAAGCGTCAACAGCAAAGGCAGGCCGGAAACCTGACATTGCATTTAGAGAATTTCTATGCTTTTCCAGATGCATGCACATTTTGATTCCAAACCAGCGTTTTCAGAGTGAAATACGGCAAAAAACAAGAGGAGAATAAACTCCGTGCTGCGTTTACAGAGAAGTATCAGATCTCATGCTGTGAAAAATCATTCCCTTCGGGATTTAGCTTCACTGTTTTTGAGAGTGAGAGCCCGGCTCTCCCCCACAAGCCACGTCCCCGCCCCTACCGCTGTAGCCCCACCCCGCAGCCATTATTTACTTCCAGGCCATCTGGCAGTTTCTCTTGGCCATGATTGAAATTTTTCTTAATATTTGCTAACAAAATTTGGGGTTTGTTTTCTCCCCATAATAGTCCCTTTCATTTCCCTGAGGATGAAGAGACTCTGAGATACTCTGATAAAGGTTTAATTTAAAACAGGGCGCAGGAGAGAGCGCGGGTACACTAACTCCCACTAAGCTCAGTCCTCCCCACAAAGGCACCTTGGTCCTGTGTCCCTGTAACTTGATTTGCTGACTCAGGAAAGAGCCAGACAGATATCCATGCCAAGCAAGAATCTGTATGTCTTTGGTTTAGAACCAAAGCCAGACGGTGTTTGAAAGAGCTGGAGCAGGGGAATCTCTTTTTGTCTAATATTCTTTGCATACACATCTGGAGCAATTTCGAAGCATTGACAGGGGATAGGATAGAAAGTGGTTGGACCGGTCAGAAACCCCTGTTGTGTGTAGCAGACAGGCAGCTCCACACTAGGGCCAAATAGTATTTGCTTGGCTCTTTGCAGCACATTCCTTGGCCAAACGCCGACTCATAGAAAAAGCATTATGCGATTCAGCAATCATATTCTACATATGTTAGTTTTTCTCCCATTTTTTTGGCCATACCATCTCTATTAGGAAATTCAGTGTCACAGACATAGTGCAGCCTATTTTGTCTCTCCTCAGGACCCCATGGGTCTGTCTTCCCTTAGAGGTAACCATTTCTGTGAGGCTGGGGTAACGTCTCTCTTCTCCACATTTAGCACATGTCTGTATACCCACAAAAGCATGTGCTGCATTTAGGGGCTTCTCAGGAATGACTTAACAGTCTGCTTTTTATTTTGAAACTTTACATTTCCAACACCATCTTGCTTTGGAAGCTTATACACGTTGCTGTACTATCTGTGGCTTATTTATTTCCAGGGTTACACGGGACTCCAGGGAGTCAAACTCCACAACGCATCACCCACTCTGTCTTCCCTGAACACAGGTCATGTCATTGCTTTGTTCTGACTAGTTCTGCAGTGGATGTCACCGCTGCCACCAATGACTTCAGCTCCTTACTGCTCTCTGTAGCCATGTCCTCTACCCTGTGGCCCTGGTCTCTCCCACTAGAATATATCTTCCTGCCCCTTAAATTTGGGTTTGACGATAAGCTTTCCTTTGGCCAATGGAATGTTATTAGGCAAAGTATAACCCAAATCAGGAGGAATATTGTACGTTCTGAGGTGGCATTCTTGAGTTCTGTCATTGCCACAATAAGAATATGCTTGGACTACTTGCTAGGCCCTGGAGGAGGATGAATGAGGCACACTGATCAGAACTATGCACATAGCTGGATCAAGACTGTATCAGCTGATCCCCAATTGGGTAGAATCTCTCCCAGCAGAGATCCAGAGCCACATGGCTCAGGTAACCTCTATCTGCCTACAGCTAACCCTAAGGCCCAACCTTCATTGTCATGGAAACGCCGATATTTGTTATAAAATGAAGAACAGCTTACAACCTAAGAGAAATATTTTGCCCAGACGTAGATATACTGGGTTTCAAGGGAAGAGAATTTTCCATTGGAATTTTCTGTTCCGTTTTCACCAGTGGAATATCCTGTTCTCCTACATACTCACCAGCACTTGCTATTCTGTCCAGTAATGACCCCCTGCCCGATTTCAGTTATTGTGACCAAAGACTGAAAATAATAAAGGGAAAGGTCCAGAAATAACTCATAGGTTTTAATAACTTTTATTGAATGTATTATAATGGTTTTAGTTTATGATTAGCTGTTATGAATGTCTTCCCATGCTCATTTTATAAATTAAGGTCTATCATAGCAAAGC
>JADRCD010231058.1:0-22318 GCA_019843815.1 Montemys delectorum
ATAGGTGACTTAAAGTCAATGTGTCACTTGGTGAATCGAATCTTCCCTTGAAGAAGAGTGCAATGATAACTTTACAAGGTCTTTCAAGGATAGATCAATAAATGGATAACTGACAGTTTTGATTAAAGGGTGAGACTTTTCCAATAGAACTATACATAAAAAATAGGACAGAGACCTGTAAGAAGTTCTTAACAAGAATCAGCTTTTACTGGAAAAAACAAGCCAAGAACTCCAAGCACAGACACCATTTAGGAAGACTATCCTGTCAGCAGCTGGTGTTATCTTCCTCTTCTTATCCAAGTTCACCAAAGCATCATGCCTTAAAGGGGGAAATAATCATTTTTCCTAACTTGCAGATGAATTCACTGAAATCAAGGAAGTAATGAGTAGACCCATGATTTCATATAACTAGGAAAGGACTCATAATATGACTTTAACTCAGCTTTTCTGATTTCAGGGCAGATTTATTTCTATTGTGGCTGTTTTTTTGTACAATACCCAGTGTCATTATCTTAACTGCAAAACAACTTAAAACAGTCTTAATATTTTATTATAAAACCAAACATTGAGAAATGATGGAAAATGACTTTTTGATTCTGTGTTTAGGCTAAGTGCTATGCTACAATGGCGGGATGTCCCAGGATTTATGATCCTGTGTGTGGGACTGATGGTATTACTTATTCCAGTGAATGCGTTCTGTGCTTTGAAAACAGGTGAGGATAAAGTTTAATTTTAAGTTATTTGTCATTAGAATTTCATGTACATTATTGTCTTAAAGGCTAGGTCAATAAATGAAACTTTCTTTTCATAAATTAGGTATGATATGATTTAAAATTATTAGGATGATAAAAGCCCCATTTTTAAAGCAATACATTGATATTTTAGATTTTCTTTTTTTAGTTAACAAAATCCATTTATTATGATAATTTTTCCATTTATATTTTTTGATTAGATGTTTTCTTTATTTATATTGCAAATTTTATCACTTCCATAACTTCCCCATCCTCTCCCCTCTCTTCCTGCTCACTAACCCAACCCTCCCACTTCTCTATCCTGGCATTCCCCTACAATGGGGCATCAAGCCTTCACAAGACCAAGGGCCTCTCCTCTCATTGATGTCCAACAAGGCTATACATATGTGGCTGGAGCCATGGATCCTTACATGTGTACTCTTTGGTTGGTGCTTTAGACCCTGGAAGTTCTGGGGGTACAGGTGGTTCATATTGTTGTTCCTCCTATGGTGCTGCAAACCCCTTCAGCTCCTTGGGTTCTTTCTCTAGATCCTTCATTGGGGACTTTGTACTCTGTCCAATGGATGGCTGTGAACATCTACTTCTGTATTAGTCAGGCACTGGCAGAGCCTCTCAGGCATCAGCTCAATCAGACTCCTGTCAGTAAGCACTTGTTGGCATCCACAGTAGTGTCTGGGTTGGGTAACTATATATGGGATAGATCCCTGGGTGGGACAGTCACTAGATGACCTCTCCTTCAGTTTCTGCCCAAAACTTTGTCTCTGTATTTCCTACCATGGGTATTTTGATCCCCCTTCTAAGAGGGACCAAAGCCTATGCATACAAAATGCTTTTAACCTTGAAAAACATAAAACAGATCAGTTCTTGATAATAACAGAAATTTCATTTTCAAATGCACTCCCAAATTAGCAAGTATGATTTATATAGTTTTTAGTGAATAAACATATATTTATAACATTTGTATTCATGGTTCATGAGAGCTAGCCTCAATAAAGTTTAATTTTATGAACTGTTTAATGCTGGGAAGCAGGAATCAGACTCAGAACACTGGGACAAACAGATGTGTCTCTATTTTTCTCTTACAATATGACTGAGTAGTTGCTATATGCCAATCATTATGGTACGCTTTCCCTGTTTCCCATGTGGCTGTTACAAAGTACAAACAACAAAATACTCATGAGCATATGTGCAAGCTTCTTATATATTGTGACAATTGCCAAGAGAGCATAAATAAAGTGTTACATGACCAAAAAAAAGATGGCAATATCCTCTAACTGAAAGGGCCAACAAAGGCTTAATGAAAAGAATGCCATTTAAATGAGGCTCTGAATTTCAAACAAACAACAGAGACCCCCAAAGTGACAGAAAACACCTAGATTTTCTAAAATTGACTCTTTGTTAATGACTTCAGCTCAGACTCAAGGGACTATAAATTGTCATTATTGCTCTGCATAGATCTCTCCTCTATGTCCATCCTCTCTTCAAGGAGGGCTCTACATGATTTCAGAAAAGTCTTTCAGTTTATGTAGGATTGTATACATGTTAGATTTCAAACAGTAGGCACTTGGCTTCATGATGAGTGTGTGTCCAGTGTGTTAAAGGTGCCGGGCGTGACAGCACAAGCTTGTTTCTCCCACGCTACAGGCTCAGGCAGAAGAAACCTGAAATCCAAACTTGCCTGTGCAGTCACTTGTCCAACTGGGCCAATAGCTGAAGCCCTGGCTCAGGGGCTTGGGAGGAGCTGGTGAATGTTTTCCAAAGAGTGCATTTGAAACCACTTGTTAATTTTCTCATGACCTACGTTGTTGACATTAAGGTCAAGCATCATTATTTCCATCCACAGTGATCAGGAGGGCCCCACGACACCCTGGGGACTTGTGAAATGTCCAAGAGTGAGGTTTAAAGTCCAAAGGCCTCTGTTTGGAGTGAAGCATTTGGAAAATAAGACCGAAATGCTCAACACTCACTCCTCTGACCTTTGAACCTACTGGTTGCAGTTCGTTCTTTGCGTTCTTTCAAATATGTGTAGATGTAAGAGGCACATTCAACTGTCTGAGCATGCACAATGTTTCACTCTGTGCTCTGAAATAACACTTAGGTCTAGAGATAAGTTAGGATTTCTCAAACATAAGAGATTTTCTAAGGTTTCTATAGTGCCTTTGTTTCTATTGCCCAGTAAAAGTCCAACAAGGAGTCCAGCCCTGATACTGCCTTGACACCAAAGACCCAGATGCTAGATAGTCCAGAGACATAGGGTAAAATCAACCAGGATTGGAAAAAGAGGTCCGTGAAATGATTCCTAATGATATTCTGCTACACTTGCAGACAGGAGTCTAGCATAACTGCTGTCAGAAATGCTAACACAGACCCACAGCCAAACTTGAGTTAGAGCTTGGGGAAAGGAGGTAGAAAGGATTGTAGAAGCCAGATGGGTCAAGGACACCACACAAAACCCCACAGAATCAACTAACCTGGGCTGACAGGGGCTCACAAGAGACTGAACCGCTAGCCAACAGAGCCTGTATACAACTGATCTAGGCCCTCTGCATATGTTAGTGTTACAGATGTGTAGTTTGGCCTTCTTGTGGGAGTCCTAACAGTGAGAGCAGGGCCTGCTTTTGACTCTCTTGCTGGCTTCTGGGATGCTTTTCCTCGTACTGAGTTGCTTTGTCCAGCCTCAATACAAGAATGGTGTCTACTCCTACTGCAATGTGCTATCCCATGTTTGGCTGGTGATCCATGGGAGGCATTGCCTTTTCTCTTCCTCTTTCTTTATCTTTTTTTTAGATTAATTAAGGTTTATACCTAGTCACTTTACATCCTGTAACTGCCCCCCCAGTCACCCCCTCTTATAATCCTCCCCTCCCCCTCCCCTGTGCTCTGAGTAAGTGGGCCTGCCCCTGGTATCCCTTGACCCCAGCATTTCAGGTCTACTTGAAGTTCAGTGCTTTCTTTCCCATTGAGTCAAGACAAGGTAGACCAGCTAGAAGAACATATTCCACCAACAGGGAGCAAACGGCTTTAGGGATAGCTCCCACTCCAGTTGTTTGGGAACCACACAAAGACCAAGGCTGCACATCTACTACACATTTGCAGGAAAGCCTAAGTCCAGCCCATGTATGTTTTTTGGTTTGTCATTCAGACTCTGAGAGCCCCAAGTGTCCTGATTAGTTGATTTTTTTGGTCTTCTTGTGGAGTTCCTATCTCCTTTGGGCCACAATCCTTCCACCTAGTCTTCCATAAGTGTCTCCACGCTCCATCCACTGTTTGGTTGTGGGTGTCTGCATCTGTCTAAGTTAGCTGCCACGTGGAACCTCTCAGAGGAAGAACAGCTTGATTCTGTCTGCAAGCATAACAGAGAATCATTAATAGTGTTAGGGATTGGTGCTTGCCCATGAGATTATTCTCAAATTGGGCCAGTTATTGGTTTTACATTCGCTGCGTCTCTGCTCCATTCGCCATGCTTGCATTTTTGTAGACAGGATAAATTTGGGTTGAGTGATTTATGGGTGGGTTGGTGTCTCTGTCACTCTGTTGGGGTTCCTGCCTGGCTTCAGGAGGTAGCCTCTTCAGGTTCCATATACCCAATGTAGTGAGTCACAGCTAAGGTTACCCCCGTTGATTCTTGGGCACCTACCTCCCTTATCACAGGTCTTGTCCTGGAGATGCCCTCCACCTCCTCACCCCCACCAATGGCAATTTTCCATTCATTTTCATGGGCAGCTAGTTATCTCTGTGCTGCACACCTGATGCCAAATCCCCCTACCCCTCCCCATCCCCTTGCCCTCCTAGCTCTCTCCTCCCCCTGCCTCTTATGACTAGTTTATTTCTGTTCTCAATGAGACTCAAGCTTCCTCTCTTGATCTGTCCTTCTTGTTTAGCTTCTTTGGGTCTGTGCAGTGTAGTATGGTACCTTTATATTATGGCTAGCATACACTTTTTAATAGAAATTGAGAAAGAGGAGTAGGTAGAGAGGGCCAGAGAAGAGTATCTCGGAGGAGAGGAGGGAAGGGAAACTGTAATCAGTTGGGATCTAAAATTAATATTTTTTAGAGTTGCCCAAACAAACAACAAAAATAGACTCAGCAGGTTATATTTATACATTGGTGTACACACACACACACATACACACACACAACAAGAGTAAACTGTGAAAAATGAACCTATCAATTTAAAAGAGGATGGAGGATGAAGAGTTGAGATGGAGGGAACTTGGAGAGTGTGGAGAAAGAAAAGGGAGAAGTGATACGACTATATTTTAATTAATGTTCAAATTTTGCAAGTAGCACAAAAATGACCTATGTTGTCACTATTACCAGAGTCAGGATCTGACCCTAACTATTGGGGGTTGTGATGCTCTGAAAATACCAAACAGGGCTTTCTTAAGATGGGCCTCATAATTATCACAAGTTGCGGGGCTGGGGAGATGGCTCAGAGGTTAAGAGCACTGACAGCTCTTCCAAGGGGCCTGAGTTCAAATCCCAGCAACCACATGGTGGCTCACAACCATCCGTAATGAGATCTGATACCCTCTTCTGGAGTGTCTGAAGACAGCTATACTGTACATACATGTAATATTTAAATAAATCTAAATAAATTATCAGAAGTTGCCAGATTTGTTAAATCATGACACTATACGCCTCTTGTGCTTTCTTAGAGAAACTGTCAATAACTCTTTTCTATAGAAAATCAACGACTAACAAAATATTCTGTGGTACTAGAAAAATTGTCTGTCGGTATGGCCCAATACATGACTAGTAGTCATTGGCTCTTAAATGAGATAGTACACTGAGACACTGACATTTAAATATTGTTAAATTTTTAAGATTAAACAATTAAATGTGCCTAATGAGCAGAGTGTACCAAAGTGAACAGCACAGCAGTGGATAGCAGGCTTATGTACATGATGTTGAAATTAGCACTATCGTAAGTTAACATTAATGTTAAAATGAAGAAACAATGGATCTTAAAAATGTATCTGAAAATAGATAATTATCACATCTTCTTAGGCAATAAAGAAATAGAAAATTTGTTTCATGCCAGTATGGTCAAGGAAACATTGACTAAAGAGAGAATTCTAGAAGCAGTCTGGTAACTAAGAACAATTTCAGAACTGAAAGGACATTTAGGTTTTAGGAGAGAAACTGGCTTGGTCAAGGTAACATGGGAACAGAAAAGGAAATTTTATCTAAAGAAAAAGAGCTTGGTCCTGGCTGCTGTTATGGGAATCAAAATTGCCTGACAGAATCAAGCCCTGATCTTCTAAGCTGAAATGTTAAACAGTTAGACAGCCTGCCATAGCCTGAACAACAGCTAAGATGCACCTGGTCACTAAGTGCACACCAGCAGTAGTAAAAGCTACAGCTGGATTTGAGATTAATTTCAAGGGCTCCCAGCAATACTCCATTAGGCCTGTAAAGAACAATGACCTACAGTTTTTCTACTCTGTGGTATCTTGTGTGGATATAATAAAAAGCAGTAGATGTCCAATGAATACATGAATCAATAAACGGATTAGAAAAAAAAGAGAAAACCGAATAAATCACAAGCCTCTCTTTTAAAGAAAGGTAGAAAAATGTGCCAGTAATCTTCAAGCTGACCCTCAATTTCTTTTTTTAAAATCTCTTCTACAGGAAACGCATGGACCCTGTCCTCATTCAAAAAGCTGGGCCTTGCTGAACGTCAAGATTTTGAAGTCTGTGAAGACTACCATACTATTTAGCAAGCGGGTTTGTTGAATAAATGCATCTGAACATACCTTGTTCTTTCCAATCTTTCTGTTCAAAGGTGTGGATGGATATTTTGAGGACAGGGAACTGGGAAAAGACCCAGACTAGACTAAGTTTTACCAGTTACTTCGTCATGCTCTCAGACATTGCAGATGACAACAACACACAGTTGAGCAGGAATGTGTGTAATGAACAGAGTTTGTGTTAGGATGAAGAAGATGACCTACGCCACCATGCCCAAGAAGTAACTTGAGAAGGAGAAAGGGGGAGTTTACCCAAGGAAATGAATGTGAGTGCTTTGTATACCCCACATTGTTTCACATATGAGCCACCACAACTCTGCAGAGTTACTCTTATCCTGTGAGGAGACGTGGAGGAGTAGACTCGCTTGACTTAACAGCCCAGCAGACACATTGCCAGGGTGTTCTTTTTGATCCAGCTGACCTTCCTTTAACCACAATGAGCACTCCTTTTAACCACAATCACCTCTTGTGGGTTATGCCTTGTCTTTCTTCAATGGGAATTCTAGATATTAGCCCCCTACACTAAGATCCCCATTTCTATATTCAATAATAGAATATAAATATAATATAATAGTATATTGTCAAATAAATTAGAAACAAGGAAATGTTCTCGAGGGAAAATAACCACAACTACTTAAAAATAAAAAGAGGGAACTTCTTGAGATTCTGAGAATCAAAAAAAAAAAAAAAAAAATTAAGTCTCAGATGGAAAGGTGGTAGAGAGCTAGCACAGGTGAGGCTGTGTCAGGATCTGTAGTCCAGTGGGGAATGGGTCAGCCACTGAGCCAGAAATAGCCAAGGAAATCAGAAATACACTAGAAAAGCAGAGTTGCCTAGTTACTCACTTCTGGTGATATTCCAGTGTTCCTGCCTTGAAACTGAACTCTTACCACTAGAGGAGGCTGTAATCTAGCAACTGACTCAGCTCAAGCAGCCTGACAGCTCTCACCAAATACCTTGCTATCTCAACTTATTGATGCAAGATGGCTCCCAGCATCTGATCTGTGATTCTAGAGGACACTTGAAGGGCACGAAACCTTAAGGAATTCTGTGATGATAGTTATTTTAATCACTGAATCTTGTAAGTTGGATCAGTCTGCAAATTCACACACACACACACACACACACACACACACACACACACACACACACAGAGACAGAGAGAGACAGAGACAGAGAAAGAGACAGAGAAAGAAAGAGACAGAGAGACAGAGACAGAGAGACGACAGTTTTGTTTTTATAATTATAAGAAGACATAAGACCTAATCTCAAATCTGTCTTTAGTGGCTTTGCTTCCTGGGTCAGTCAGAACACACGTATGTGGAGCCTGTCTCTGTGTATAGTACTTATATTTCAAAAGGAGTAACTAATAAACCAGAACATGCTTAAAAGAGCAAGACTATCAACACCGATAAGAATATAAAGCTTCAACCTATGAAGAGTGATTCAAAGAAGGAAAAATTGCCTGAAAAGAAAAATCCCTCTGAACTGGGAGCGTCTTTTACAAAGAACTTCTAGGGTTAAGAGTATTGATATTAGCAACTCAGCTCTAAATATCTGTATCACCTGCGTTCCTTCCCTTCCCTCCTTCTCAGTCCCCCTTTCCAAAGCTTGCCCTTCCTGACTTAATGTATTCTTTAAACAGCTCATGGAGTCCATGCTACTCATATACTCAGGAGTGTGACATCAGCCACTGTTACTGTCAGTATACGAAAGACCACACCCCTAAAGAAAGTTGACTTCCTCCCCAGAAACCATCAGTGGTGAAGAGCTCCCTCTTTAGGGCTGGGTACTTCTGTGGCCCTCCCATATTCATGCTGGATTGTTGACTGGCATCATCTTGTAGAAGGAAAGAGATCTTTCCACTTAATGCTGGGAGAGAGAAATTCTGTTTTCTCCAGAGCTTCTGAGTCAATGAATCATGATCCCAGGATAGACCTCATGCTCAGAAGCTAACACAAATAGAACTCCATGTTTTAGAGCTGTTTTTTTTTCCCTTTGATTTTTGTTTTAGTCCTTATTTTCAAGACAGAGAAAAACCATGAAATTGGGTGGAGAGGAGTAGCAGGGGTGGGGTGAATCTGGGAGGAGTTAGGGGATAGAGAAGAATATAACAAAAATATATTGTATGAAACTTTTGAGAATAAATAAATATTTAAAAAAAATCTTTCCACCCACCTTTTCATGTTTTCAAAGCCTGGGAGAAAGAGGTGTGATATTTATGTCCCAGTTACAACAGAGAACTCTACACAAATTTGTTCTCTGTGTTTAGTTGGGAATCTCTATGTCAACTGAACAAAACTGCTTCTCTGATAAGGGCTGAGAAGTGCAGTAATTATGAATATATATATATATATATATATATATATATATATATATGAGTTTTTAGAAAGCAGTATTATATTATGTCCATTCAGCATAATAATACAAGTAGGTTCACTCCTAGGGCCTGTCAGTCCCTCAAGTCTGGCTTTTTGGATAGATTTATCATACCATGGATAGGTTTCCTTCTGTGGAACAGGCTTCAGCTTTAGTCATAAAGTGGTTGATTACCTCAGTAGCCTTCATAATGCTATTGCTTCCTGGCCTATCTTGCCGGAGCAGTCATTCTTGTAGCTCACAGCACTCAGAGCTGAGCAAGATGTTCCCTTTGCTTCATAGCATTTGCATATCATTTTCTGGTCCTCTGAAAGCTGGCTAGCCTTCTAGGTCAGTTTCGGCTTGATTTCTCTGTGATTAAAATATTTTCCTCTATAGAACCCTATCACCTAGTTATGGTGGGCAACCAAGAACAATCACAACAATCTGCATTATTTGGAAGATTTCTTGGATTTCCCTAACCAACAAGTTTTTAGTTTATCAACTTGTGGCTTCTGGAGAAACATAACACCCCATGTATGATAACAAAACTTAAACAATATATAACGTTTGTGAAGTAGTGGGTTTGTCTATGGCTTTTCAAACACCCTCAGCTGTCAGAAGCTATGCTGTAGTCTATAAAAGAAGTTCATGACTGTTTTGCAAATGGAGCTCCTTAGGCAAGGCTCTCTGGAGATTTCCAACTTACCTGTCGAGGACCTGTGGAGGAGATGCTGCAGACCTCAAAGCCCTTCTACCTCTTTCTATGCTTATTGTCATGGCAATTCTTAGTTTGCTTTGTCAGTTGTGATTGCAGCTGAGTTTCCTGGGAACAAAAACCCTTTAGATGTGTCTTTGATAATTTTTCTAAAGATTCTACAAGGAAATTAAGCCTCATTGCAGTCTACAGCCAAAAAAACAGTTCCTCCGATTGCTCTTGATGGACTCTGCAGTCATCCTGAGTCAGAAGGAGGAACTTACTAAGGTTAATGATTCTTGCTTACTTAACTGTTCTAAAAAAGAGATTACTATATTCCAAGATCATAGGAGATGGTTTCTTAAAAGATGACATTAAAAACCTTTAGACCTCAAAAGGAAGAAATAAAGGGCATAAAAGATCAGACTTCCCTCCAATGCCAGAAAATCAACAAAGGAATCTAAATCTTCCAATCCCTTTAGAGGTAAAAGTACAAGTAGATATTGCCAAAAAGAATAGAAACTTGGCCCCAGCACTTAAGATTTAGATATTCATCATTATCATTTTGAGGATGTATGAAGAAGAGGATCAAAAATGCTGTTCACACAAAAGTAACATAGAGGCCATAGAAATTGGACCTACACCTGAAAAATATTATTCTAGATAGGGTATCATACTCTCTGCTGACTTCAAAAATATAAAAGCAAAATACTGTTAAAGATTAACAGAGGTTGACTATCTTTCCTTTCTGTAATGACATGTCTGCTGCTGGCCTGAGAACAGTACAAATAGGAGGTGCCTGGCTAGATATAATCACTTGGCTCGCAATATAAAATTCATACTTAGATATGAAGTAAAGGTTAATTAATGCTTAGATACAGAGTAAAGGTCAATTAATGACGACAAGGGAGTGGGGAGGAGGAAAAGAATCTAAAATGGGTAAATGGTGACGATTCTTGAAAAATGATGAAAGAGAAATGAATTGAAACTGCTCCTGCTTGAATGCTTTGGAGCTTGTGTAAATAAAGGGGGCGCAAGCTACTAGGGACACCTATTTGAGAGACATCCTCAATGGTACGACCCCTCATTTTGCTGACTCTACACATCTGTCCTGTGATCCAGAACCTTGCTGGAGCTGCACTCTGGCACTCAGTAGCGGTTTTTCCTCCCCTAACTTCCTTCTCTTCATTGCCTTCTGATTTCTCTATTCTTTTGGCTGTCCCCCATTAGTGCTGTTTCTCTCTTCCTGACACCTGTGCTCTACACTGTCACCTCCCTTAACATCTTTCTTTCCACTCCCACTGCCTGCGGCCCCTTTCTGGTTTTCTGACTTCTTCAGGCCCTCCAATATAAATGCACAAATCTAAAGATTCACTCAACGCTAGAAAGCAAATTTCAAATATTTCCTCATATGTGAGTCCAACCACCAGATCACTATCTTTGTGTGTTTGTTTTTCAGTTTTTTTTTTTTTTTTTTTTCTTTTTTTTTTTTTTTTGGTTTTTCGAGACAGGGTTTCTCTGCATAACCCTGGCTGTCCTGGTCCTGGAGCAGACCAGGCTGGCCTCGAACTCAGAAATCTGCCTGCCTCTGCCTCCCAAGTGCTGGCATTAAAGGCGTGCGCCACCACTGCCCGGCTTGTTGATCAGCTTTTTACAACACCCTTTGTTTGAGTTCTGGAAATCTCTTAGTGCCTATCTTCAACTTCACTTAGATTCACTTCATCTTAGATTCCAGGAACAGTAAGTCTTACCAACAGATTACTCTGAAGCCCACCCTGACTGAAACCCACCCCCACACCCAATGCAGGAGCCAGTATCTTATATTGGAAACAGAGACTGCCTTTGAGTAACAATGATCATCTCTTAAGAACCAAATTGCTCACTCAAGAAAGGACAATTATGACTATTTCTCTGAAGCTGCCCAAGATTAAGGATTGAGGCACTGTCTATATACCACCTACTATACACTACTACTATAGGTTCTAATGTACCCAATAAAATTGCATTTAAAGTTTTTAATAGCCTGCAAAGAAAAGCTCTCTAAATCATTATAATTTTAGTTTTATAAACTTTAGTATTAAAAACTTGCAAATAAAATAAGCATTATACATCAAAATTAACCAGACCCAAAGACTGTACATCTAAGTGAATTTCTATACAGTTAGAATAGGCATTCTGAAGCTGTAGAGATTCACAAAGGGTTCACACTTTCACTATTGAGTGTATGCTCAGGCACTCACCCATCACCAAAATCCAAAACTCCTTGACAAAATCAGAATTAGAAGAATCAATTGGCGTTATATTCCCTTTCATATGTGTGTCTATTATCTACCTATAGTCCTTCCTCATATTTAGCCTTTCTTGTTCTCTTTTTATATGTTATACTGTGCCTGTGTATGTATTTGCTTATGTATGTCCATATATTTACTCTCTAGGTTCTATATATGAGGGAGAATGTGTTTTTAATCTTCCTGACATTGTTTGACATCACTTAATATTGCACATTCTAAGCCCATCTATTTCCCTACTAGTTGCTATTCATTTTACTTTAGAGCTTAATAGTGTTAATATATTATTCAAATATATGTCAATATATCATTATCCATTCACTTGTTGATGGACAACTATGTTAATTTCAATTCCTTGCCATAGAGAATAAAGCAACAATAAATCAGAGTGCAAACACCTCTATGATAAGGTGTGGAGTTTTCAGTGTTTATGCTTAGGTGGGTCACATGGTAGTGTCTTAAGGTTTCTATTGCTGTGATGAAACACCATGACCAAAAAGTGAGTTGGGGAGGGAAGGGGTTATTTGGCTTACATTTCCATATCACTGTTCATCATCACCAGAAGTCAGGAGAGTAATTCAAGCAGGGCAGGACCCTGTAAGCAGTAGCTGATGCAGAGGTTAAGGAGAGGTAGTAGCTTGTTCCACATGACTTGTTAGGTCTGCTTTCTTGTAGAACCATGAACTAGCAGACCAGGGATGGGACCACCCACAGTGGGATGGAGCAATGGATCACTAATTAAGAAAATGATCCTCAGACAGATCTACCACTAGATATTATGTAGGTGTATATTTTTTTAATTGAGGTTCCCTCCTCTCAGATGATTTTAACTCATGTTAAGTTGGCATAAAGCTATCCAGTACAGATAGTTCTATTTTTAATTTTTGAGAAATCTCCAAAATGATTTTTATAAAGGCTGTATTAATTTGAATTCCCAGCATCACTGTTCACTCACAGAATAACCCACTCAACTACCACATGCCTAGCACCTACTGGGTATCAAAAGCTCGTCACTGTTCTAATTAATGGGATTTAGTAGTCATGGAGTCACAGAGGGAAGTCAACCCTTAGAGCTCATATTCAAATGGAAGAGAAGCATTCATTATCAAAAGGAAGTAAGCACATGGACAGTTTTAGGCAATGTTAAGGTCTACAGAAGAAAGAAATGTGGTGATGCAATACAAGTAATGGTTGAGCAAGGAAAAGGGGCCATGGGTAGAGTGAACATAGACAAATTATTGTAGCAACTACCACCAAGAGGCAGAACTTATTTCTTACCCTATATCTTTGCTAGCTTTGTGATAGAGTTTTACCAAACAAAAGTAGCTGAGGTGACAGATACTCAGTTTCAAACATCATCTCAAGGAATGTGTAATTTCTGTTTTCACCCTCTTCAAAACTGAGCTGGCCTGATTGATGGTGTAGTACTATGGGTAAAACTGAGCCTTTCCAACAGATTCACTCTGAAAACTCACAGACTTGTGAGTAAGGACATTTGAAAGCAACCTTATATTGACTTTCCAACTAGCCACAGGCACCGATGGGATGCAGCAGCCAGGCCATCCCTGTGAAACCTGAGTAGACAGTTTCATTTAGTCATGAGTAAATGATCAAGGCTACTACATGACAATAGATGACTGAAATTGAAACAAACATGCTGTTTCAATGCTTTAAACTGGGGTTTTCAATGGACATAGGCAAGTAGTCGTGTTAGAATAAAAAAGTAGCCAAGTGAGCCTTGCAGAGAATCATGAAACAAGTTTCTAGGCAAATGAAAATAAGTTTCTAAGGTTAGAAGAAAAAACAAGACATGCTACAGAAACAGGAACACTATGTGTACAAAGAAAGGCAACATTGGAATAAAAGATGAAACAGAAAAGTGAGGTAGGCTAATCAAGTAGACCTTGGTATATACTCTGCTCTCAACTTTGGATTTCATCCCCAACAAAACAAAAAGCTCATGAGAGATTCCAGGAATAAATAATATAAAAATTTTACAAGTATATATTAGCTTGAAGTATGGGTTACATAAAAGGTAAATAAAACCTGTTAAATAAAAGCAGTTAGGTTATTCTAAACTACGGACAGAATGTAATGACTATACATGGTACTGACTCTGGGAATGAAGGAAAGATTAAGAATGTATTTTGGATATAAAAGTTATAGGCATTACTGATGATTTGGATGCAATGAGTGCCGGAGGAAGGAATGAAAATTATCAAGAAAATGTTCAGGTTTGAGCCAAAATCATATGGATGAGTCACAGAGAAATACATTGAGAGTAGGAAAGAGGCAAAAAGATTACATTTTTATGATGCTTCATTTTTTGGAATGGAAATTTGGAGGGAGTAATTGGCTATCTGACAGGATGCAAGGTAGAATAGATGGAAAAGTGAGTTTTGAATTCTTTAGTATGTAAGTGGTATGTAGACCCATGTATGACCGTAACTATACTGACTCTGTATGAATAAAGTCTCCATCACATAGAGATGATGTAGGAGTTACCTGTTACATGCGTAGAAAATAACAACAGTTATTTCATGAAGTCATAAAAATCATGCCTCAGAATACCAGGTTTTAAAAAGGCTGAGTCCCCAGTGAGGTCTAATGCTACTGAGAAGTTTCATAATGGAATGGAGGAAGGTCTGGTGAGCATTGTTACAGAGAAGTCACAAGTGACAAAAGTCAAGAGCAATTTCAGAGAAATAATGATCAAACTAGAAGTCTACCATGGAATGAAATGAAAAATGAACGAGAATGGAAAAAATGGAGTAAAGGTACCTATTTGAATGAATGTTGTTGATAAGAAAGAGCGAATTGAGGATATATATGGAGTAAAATGAATTCAGCAGAGGATCAGAGGTAGTTTCAAATTGTCTCTGAGCCTAATATGCCTGCTGCTGTACCCTAGCATTCATATCTTAAGCAAACAGTCAATACAAGAAATGGAATCTGCCGTTCCATGTTGGACATTGCTAACATTTTTATTTAGCATCTTCTTAGCTGTTGACTCCTGAGATCAATCAGCCCCAGACTAGAACTCTGGCTGATGGACTTTGAGAGATCTTGCCCATCTGTACAAGAGGTTTCATGTAATACATATGATACTAACCTTGAACTGTTTCACTGCCTTATAAGAGCAACTGAGAAACATGACAGTGTGCCTAAAGAGTGAGGATGGAGAACTCAGGCACACATGTGGGAAATTCTGGGGTAACTCAGAGACATACAATGAAGTGAATGGGAAATGTCTTCCAAAAGCTCATGCCTGTAAACATTTAAACAATATCCAGAGTTTGAATGATGATACCTTGCATTAATGGAAAATATACTCCTTCATGGAGTTGGTGGTATAAAATTATTAAAGGAAAATCATAGTACCAGGAATAGGCTACCTTTCTAGAAATTATTGATTATAGAGGTCCTTTAGTCCCCTTACCCCCTCCCAAACACACATATCAATAATAAAGACAGTTATCACTGCTCTTGGTTGCCCATCAAAACTAAGGTGTTGTTGTTGAAAAATACTATATAAATCAGAGAAATTACGTTGAGACCTAACTGTAGTTTTCTCACTGCTTTCCAGATTGAATAGTGTCAGGAGTTAATCTAAAAGTTTCCGGGGGAAGGGGAAATCACCAGCAGTCCTACTTCATTATGAACTGTTTTTGCTACACTGTTATTATGCAGAGCAAGATGTTCCCACTGGTGAAGTGGTGCAACCAATTGCTTTCTGATTCCATTTAAAGCCCATTCATTAGAACAAGATTATGTCTGGTAGTGTAAGATGCTTCGACTCCAATGAAACTCCTTGTACACTGATACGCTTTCCTTAAAGATACACCCACAGCCTCACGTGGAATTCTTATGGAGAGTTAAAAGAGATAAACAAATCCTAAGCACTTTGTAGCTTTGCATGTTGTATTAGAATTAATCTACAGGTGCATGAATTCATCATTACAGCCATATTTAGAGCACATTTCTGCAGGTCCAGAGTGAAGAGAGAGGGACTTGTAAATTCCAGTAACTTTCAGCAGTTTATTTGTTTGAACTTCTGTCCTGGAGAGTTGGCTCAAATTATTCAGAGGCTATTTCCTAGTCAGCGGCTGTAATGTTCTTGTTATGTCATAAGGGGATTAGAAAGAACATTATTGGGGACTTTATTAGAAGGTAAGTGCAGGAAAATGCATATTGACACTTTCTAGGATGGGGGTGGACTTTTAGGATATCAAGTTCTATGTGATTACTAAGGCAAAAATGCATACCCACTGCAGAAGATGTTTTGAGTGACAGTATAAATAAGACGTGTTATGATATCAAAAATCTCTTTTCCACTCAATTCCAGAGATTATCTAATGAGATACAGTTTAAAATACCCACAACAAATAAAGAAGAAAGTCATGAATTGGTTCAAATAACATTGTTTTTCAGGCTTGACGTGCCTTTCGTCATCAATGAATAATCTCACATACAATGCCAATAGTGATGTATTGTGACAGCATCATACCTGATGGACCTGATTTGCCTTGACCTCTTGCCGCTCCAGAAAGGTGAGACACAATCCTTCTGGGAAGGGGTGTTAGCATTCCTGTATGCAGCAGCTTCCTGCGGTGTCTTAGGAGCACCTAGTTTGGTGTAATAATATTCAAGACAATGCAGTTGTGGAGTTAGTTTCCTGTTGTTGCTATTAAAAGTACTACATGCTTAAAAGACATAGCTACAGCGTAAAATGAATTCCCTTAAAGTTCTAGGGATTGAACAAAAAAGCTAAATTTATTTCAATTAACTGAAGTTGAAGTAGTCAAAATATCTTCAAAGCTGGATTCCCTGGAGGGTCTGGGAAAGAATTTACTCTCCATTCTCTGTCTCTATTGTTTTGTTTTGTCTTTGTTCCACCTCTTTTTTTGTAGCATAACCATTTTTTCATCTCCCTCTTTTAAGAACACTCATGATTACCTCAGTGAAATAAATACACAGAGCATCCAAGATTCACACCCTATCCCAGGAACTTTCAATTACTTGAGCCCATATGAAATTCCCTTCTTCACACACTATATTGAGAGCCTCAGAGATTAAGAGTAGACATGTTAGAAAATTATTTCTTGGACTCTTGCAACTATTGATCAATAATTTACTCCACAGAAACTAAAGAATATCAGTGACCATATGCATATGAAATTCACTTGTCATTCCATAACATAGAAGCTCTCATGCCTATGATGAAAATAATATGAATTAATTTCTGAAAACAAGAACTTCTTTCCAGCTGAAACTATCCTCCAAAGATAAGATGTCCTGATGAGTGTGGCATATACTTCAAACCAGTCACTGAAATATGTTGCTGTTTCCGTCCTTGCTAGGGTCCACACATATAAGGATTGAAAGACAGAAGTATGTATACACGAAGACTATGCTGAACAATTACATCTTTCTGTCCTTCAGAAATCAACTCTATTTCTTTCAAGGTCTGAATTTTGAAGAGAAAATATTTCTACCACATGGCATGATAGTTCTATTGATCTTAGAACCAGTACTGTTTTTCAACCATTTTGGAAGTATTACTGTCACCACGGCCACAAACAGTGCAAAGCGAGGTAATTGATCAGTTATTTGGTAAAAATAGAATGCTGGGATACAATGAGATACAGTAAAGTATGCTTAAAACTTAGGTAGCCCTGAGAAGTTATCATACTATTTTTATATTCACTAATAATTGTTGGTGGAAAACCATAGACACTAAACAAAAAAGACTACTAAGAACTCAGACTCTTTACAAACTAAGTTTTGAATTATTTTAACAGGCAAAAATGCCAACTAGAAGAGGTTATACTTGAAGTCAAAGTGAACATGTAATTAGTTGCAGAAGAAGGAATTGTAAGAATCACCATAGTATTATGACCTATTAGCAATTATCATATAAATGTTAATTGTGGCCATTGCACATGGTTTTTCTTGCCCTTTCTATTACATTTGTTTGCATTAATAAATCATTTATTTATTCTCTTCCTTTTCTCAATTCTATATTATACCAGAAATGGGAGTGTAGGCAATTTTACAATTTAATGTTTAAACTGTAGAATATTTATAACTGGAACATTTTGGCTTATATGCAAAGTTATTCCATATATAAAAGCATGACATCATCGCTATTGAATATAGTTTAAATAAGGATAGAAAGGAGATGACTGAGCACTGGATCACAAAAGGATGAGGTGCCAGTCCTACTTGATTCTTTGGTTAATGTGATTGTGGTCTTTTGTTTGTTTAATTTTGTTTGGTTAAAGTTGGTAGGAATAGGAACCTACAAATTGTATTTCCCAGGTTCACTTGACAGTAGATATTAAAATGATATAGGATGAAAGGAGGAAGAATGTCACTTTAGCATCTATTGTCTGTGGTAAACCAAGACATGGCAGCAGCACCAGGAGGAGTATGACCTATGTTCATGCCCAGTTGCAGCATTGCATACCCCATTGTAGAAAAAAATTATCCTCATCCTCATCACCATCCTCATCACCATCCTCATCATCATCATCATCAGCAGCAGCAGCAGCAGCAGCAGCAGCAGGAGCATCACATGCTTCTGTATCCCTGCTCAAATGCAAAGATGCAGCCTCAGCAACTTCATCAGACAGCTGCCATGAGCAGCTAGGATTCAGTCCAGATTCAACAGGAACTTTTACTTCTAAGCCCCAACCTTTCTTCTTTTGTTCTTGATTTCTGAGTTCATTGTAACTGATTCTCTGCACTATTTTTTTTTTTTTTTTTCTGGAAGTACCAAGAATGCCCTGTGAGTTTTGGGACTGACACCATCGAACATAGGTATGAACATCAGTTTAACAAAATATATAAAAAGCCGGGCAGTGGTGGTGCATGCCATTAATCCCAGCACTTGGGAAACAGAGTCAAGTGGATTTCTGAGTTCAAGGCCAGCCTGGTCTACAAAGCCAAAGCCCATGAGATTTGGGGCTATACAGAGAAAGCCTGTCTCGAAAAAACAAAAAACAAGAAACAAAAAACAAAAAACAAATTAAAAAGAAAAGAAAAGAAAAAGAAAAAAGAAAAAAGAAAATACAATTTTCTGAAAGTGGGAGCTCTTTTCAGCATTTCCTATCTGAGACTTGAGCTGTTATTTGGGAAAGTACGCTGCCCATCTTATCCAGGGAGAATAGAGCATGGAAGAGGAAAATTACATAATCTTACACAAGTTACATTATTTTCCAGAGTGTGACTTCCTAAAATTAACATAAAAAACATAAGGTTGATGAAAGAATAAATGCGATTATATAAACCGTAATACATAAATTATTTGGCTCTGTAAAACAGTGAATGATTTAAGAAAAGATAAAATCAATAGAACATTTGAAGTTATCTGACTACCATAAATGTTTAGAAGTTTCTCTCTGTTCTATATTTTATTCTCTACCCTCCTTTTCCCCTCTGCCATTTCTATCCCTGTCTCTATAGCTATTTTATTCATCATTTTAAAAATTAGTATGAAATTACAGGTTTTATTATGATACCTGCATACCATGTGCTTTCCTCATTCACCCCCCAATACTGACTGTTCTTCCACTGGATCCCTTCTCCTGCCCAATGGCATTCATCTGACACTTGCACACATACTCACCATATGTTTTAAACCCTTCAGAACTGGAATTCAAACGCCACTTCATTAACTGGACATTATACCAGGGTAGATACTTGACAGATCTGGGGACTTTTTGAAGAACATGACTAAACAAAACCTTATTCTTGCTAAAGGTAAAGGGTCTCATATGAAGACGAAGCTCCTGTGGTGATAGGCCTAAAGACGAGTCAAATCCATTGTTCCTTCTGTTGAATCAGAATTCTTTTAAGTAAACATGAAAGGGATGAAAATTAAAGAATATGGCTGATCTGTGAGACAGTACAGGGAGTGGAATGCAAGCCTAGGAAGAGAGAAAACTGCATATTATACCTTCCCACTGTGCAAAAATTTCCCATGTCCACAGTCCTATGGCATATGTGATATGTAAGATAATGACATATGACAGCAAACGTGCAAACCTCATTTTTCTGATTCTGACCCAGATATTCAGCCCCTCCAGCCTCCTCTAGGAAAGCTACTAGTAACTGCAGCCAAGTAACATAACTCAAGCACCTGTTTGAGACTGTTTCTTTATCCCAAAGAATACAATTCTGACTTGGAACCAAAAACCACCACTTGGGCAGGAGTTGGGGGCACAGTAATCACAGGGGAAAGGGTGAGGGATTGGGGACTGGTGCCTTTTGGTACCTTCTCCTTACAGCATAAGGTGGCAATGTCAATAGAGCTTCTTGAGAGTCAGTTTAAAATGCCAAGCCTGAAGAAGCCCAGCAAATCAGGAGGGCAACTTATCTCCAAAGGAAAGGTTAGCCTTGTATGCTTGGTGTATGCTTGTAAGCTTTAGTTCACTAGTTGGTAAACTACATCTCACATATTCACCCTTCTTTGATCTTGCTTTTATCTCTTTACTCTTACTACATTTGCCTAGGTAGGGTTTCTGTGAGCCTCCATGGGTCCATATTAGTTGACTCTACAGGTCTTCTTGTGGAATATAACCCAAATTTCAGTAGATGCATCCTCCTTGATGCACATAGATGACGTTATTGGTATTTCAAGAAAACTGAACTGACCCTGTTGTTAGATACTTCCATAGGAATTGGTCGGGGGAGGCCCCAGGCCCCCAAACAATACAAACTTTAACCAGTTTTCTACATTGCCTATCAGAACTAGAGGATCTGTTGATAAAAACAGCGTATACAGTACTGTTGTTTAACTAAATTGACATGGAATCCAATTTCTTTCTATATGTCTGCATTTATTTGCATTGTCAATACCTACCTTCATAAAATCCTTTCTCTATATTGAACTGTAGTAAGAGAGATAGAGAAAGCATGCTGGATCTGAGCTACAAACTTCTACCCTGCGGTCTAGATTTCAAAGTGGCAGAAGGTATCATTTACACTGCTGGAGGACCTTCATGTTCTTATCTACCTATGACTCTTGTGAACCGCAGAACTAACCTACCAGGTGACAAGTGCCTACCTGAAAAATAAGTTCGTGACTGTTATAGAGGTAACCCTCTGTTCCCATTGGATTTGTGTCTTGCTCTACAGGAAGGAATCATTCCTAGTATTATAAGCCCAGTTATCAACCCATTCCTAGGCCTAAGTAAACAACACTGCTATCATTTTAACTAAGTTACATGGTAACAAACTGCATTATGAATATGTATATTTGGGTTTTTTTGTTTTGTTTTTGTTTTTGTTTTTGTTTTTCGAGACAGAGTTTCTCTGCATAGTCCTGGCTGTTCTGGAATTCACTCTGTAGACCAGGCTGGCCTCGAACTCAGAAATCGACCTGCCTATGCCCCCCAAGTGCTGGAGTTAGAGGTGTGTGCCACCACTGCCCAGCAAATGTGTATATTTGTATTCATAGATGATAGCTATTTTTGGTCCTAATCAGAAAAGTCTCTTTTTGTAGTGAATCGTGCTGAATGTAGAGACTCATAGCTCTTCAAGATGCTGAGAATAAATGATGTTTGAGGTCTTAGCACCAAACAAGACATTGAAAGTACACCCTCTAAAGCATGAGGAACTTTATAGAAGAGAGATCATGATGGATAAAATAGGGTGAATTACTATCTAATGCCGTTCTATGTATTTATTATAATCCCTACAAATATGAATTAATAACAGCATCAGTTACTTGCAATAGGCCTGGTGAAGTTTGACTTTGTCGACAGTTTTGGGTGGAGAAGAGCTTATAGAACCCCACGACTTTCTTTTGAGCCCTTTTTCTTTTTTCTTGGGTTTTCAAGACAGGGTTTCTCTGTGTAGCCCTGGTTGTCCTGGAACTCACTCTGTAGACCAGGCTGGCCTCGAACTCTGAAATCCACCTGTCTCTGCCTCCCAAGTGCTGAGATTAAAGGCCTGTGCCACCACTGCCTGGCACTTTTGAGCTCTTAATAGATTCTTGGACATAGGGAATCCTTGTCATTAGTAACCTACCTACTGGTGAGACCTCCAAGTTCCAAAGGATAGTTCCAAATTGATGACCATACAGACTGCCCAGGGTAAACTCAGTGGATCATCACAGAGCAAAGCATGAATGGTAAAAAGAGATGCATAGGTTTGGAAAGTGAATAGAGAAGTAAAAGGAAGTCAGATAGGAAGGTAGTCAGTATCCTTTATATACACATGTGCCGTTGACAAAGAAAAAGTGAACTAAGAAAAACTTTGAAAGTTGAAAAAATAGAAATCTGGACTGCAGTCACTTCTAAGAACTATATGCTTATTTACTCACAGTTGTTTGAAAAGCACAATTGATCAACCAGTTTTTATTTCTTCAAATATCAATCCAGTGAGCTTTGCATTCCATGTTATTATGTCTCGATGTGTCGAGTATGAGGAATACAGTTGGTGACAACAGGACAGACTTGTGTAG